>RJWM01041322.1:0-14953 GCA_004363535.1 Dasyprocta punctata | reverse complement strand
CTGGAGATGCTGCAGATGAGAAAACATAACTTGAGCTTATTACTTGAGGAAAAAAACACTGCCTACTTTTCCAAAGGATGTGTAAGAGATTCAAATGAGACAACAAATTTTTAAAAAGACAACATGTGCAACCAGTACCCGGCCACCGGTCGGTCGGCAGAGACAGCTGCTGACAGCGGTACGATGATGGAACTTATTCTGGTCCTGTTTTCATCGTTGCTGATGCCAGCTTCTAAATTTGTTGATTTATGTATTTTACAGCATCATTCCCAACACTACCTAAATGAAAACAAGCTTTCTAACCTCCGAAAAAATAAGTCTATTTGAAATTTTTCTGATTATCGTTCTCTCATCATTAATACCACAGGAAGCAGGAAGACCTTCCATGATTGGGAAGGGGACTGAGAGACACAGGGAGGGGGAGAGGAAGTGAGAGGAATTAAGATGTGTTCTGCCCATGGGCCAGCTCGCCGTGAGGAGTGTGATCATTTTGTCCTGCAAATATTGTGTCCTGGACTAATAGTGATAAATTGTTTCTTAAACACCACAGGAAGCTAAGGGTATCTGAGTTAGGTGGGGAAGCTGGAAGCGGAATCCGGATCCCAGTGCAGTAGAGACGAGACCTCGGCCTGCTTCTGCCCGAGCAGGTCCTCATCTGCCCACGGGGACCCGCTCCAGCCCTGGGTCATCAGACAAACAAAAACCGCATCCCGAACATCCCTCTGTCTTGATGTCGGTGAGGGAAAGGTCACATCATTTCTCAAAAATGCAAGTTAGCTGTGCTCCTGGTGTCTCTTAGCTCCCTGAAAAGGAAGGTTTGTGCTAGGATTGGCTAGAGAATTTTTATGCCCACATCTTGTACCCTGAGTAACTGCTTTGAAGATGACGATAGGCAGTGCATTAACTGTCATTCTCCTGTTATTTTGTTAGGCAATTCTGTTTTACCTGTTTTCCATAAAATAAAAGTAAAAAACAATAAAAGAATGCTTCATATTTGCCCTCCCATTCTTGGCAAAGAACAGTTGACCAAGGTTCAGGCCCCACCCTGGAAACAATTTTACCATAGAAACTAACTTTAAAATCTTCATAGAGCGCTAGAGTGAAAAGTGGAGCAATCACTGGGAAAAGCGTTTGTCCTTCCTTTTTGACACAGGTTGTCAGACATGGTATCTGAAGCACGTTAGCCCTCTAATATCCTTGGCTGTCATTTCTCTGTTTTGAAAAGGTGGTTTGCATATTTTTTATAAACTCTCAAAACCCAGACTCCTACCTCTCCATTCATTTTTAACATAGCTGATGTGATTGTTTCTTCTTGGATCTTTGAAAAGATCTGATAAGATGTGAAAAACTTCTTTTTTTTTTAACTTTGCTGTAATCTTTCAGCACTTTCTCCACATTTTCATAAATTCCTCAAATCTTTCCACTTTTTACAGTGGAGAATTTTTTCATGCTTTTTTTATTCAACAACTTGATTCATTCTTTTCTCCCAGAATTTTATATATTTGGTATATTCTTATTTATCTTCCATGTATGATTGTGTTCTGTGTAATGGGGACATCATTTTCTGTGAAATCAGTTGTGGAGTGGCATAGCATTTTTTCGTATGAATATGTGCAAATTCTTCCATCTCTTATATTGACTGATTTGGTATGCAGACTGAAAGATAGAAACACAGAGAGAATGCAACTTGTATCAAGCTAAGCAATTAGAAACAATACTAGGAATGAACTCTGTGTCCCCAATTCTTGAGCCAGAACACTTTTTGCTGGGGAATGGACAACTCATGATGTTCATGACCTACTTCATATTGACTGTTGTCCAAATATCATGGTCAAAAACAGTACAGGGCCTGTGGAAAACTACTGCTGCCTGGTCTGCTTTTCATTTGATATAAGAAATAATGGAACTCGTATGTCTTTTCTGGTCTATTTGGTAGAGCGTACTGTCTCTGATAGGCTGAGGTACAGAAAATTAAAGACTTGAGACACGATAATAACATTCATTTTATGGTCTTAAAATCGCGAGTGGTAATTCATGAATATAACATTATGAACCCAAAGTTAAATGGCAAACATAGAGAAGCTGAGAAAGAGATTTGAAGCCCAAGGGAAAATGTTGATTGCATAACTATAATATTTGTTCCTATGAGAAAACAAGACAGTTAGAGGTGATAAAGAAGACCAAGAAAAACAAACAGAATTAAAAATAATAAGGAGAAGGTGTTCCAAAGTATTATGGGCAGGTAGTTTTAATGTCAGTGAGTTTTCCTATAAACTCATCATGGGAAGAGTATTACAGAATTATGTGGGAAGAGAATTTAAAAAAAAAAACAGTGACATTTTAAAGACCTCACCATCTCAAATGGAATGACTACTGAAGTGCCACATTAGGTGCACGGAGACATTGGGGAGAGTGTGTTTGAGTCGGAGCCTAAGAGGCAGATAATGAGTGACTCACGTCAGCCACGTGGTCTGGCCTGACTCACATATTTTGAAGAAGGTGTCATCAAATCACTGATTTTTCTCAGTGCTTTTCCCTTTGTTCCACCTGGCAGTGCCAAATAAATTCTAAAGCATCAGTGCCTCTTTCTAGCTCCATTTCCCAGGACAATGTGCCAGCGCACTCCACACCAAGCCCAAGGTTTTGACTGTGCAGGCATTAGGTAAATTTAAACAACACTTGCTAGCGAGAAGCCCAAGCCCCAGGTGGCCCCATGGAACAGGTGGGAGGTGAGAACCCCAATCAGGGTGACAGGGTAGGAAGAGAAGGCGCATGACTGGGCTCGGATTATGAGGAAGAAAGGGCCCCTCTTACCCACTGCTACCTGAACGGTACTTCTCGGAACATAGTTTTAACCAACGAATAATTTCTGATCCCTTACAAGATGTTGGCGATATCCAAATAAGTAGGCATTGGTCTTTGTCCTAGAGAGAGTCATAGCCCATTGAGGAAACTGGCGTAGTAATAGCGAGGGGTAGCATTTGGTATATACGAAGCAACATTCGGGGGAAATCCAGGATAGTCAGCCTCATGCCCTACCAGGATTCAGAGGCCCTCGCAGAGGACGTGGCCTCTTCAGGAATGAATGGAAATTCTAAATGTTGATAAAACAAAGCATTTTAGCCAAGGGCAAGCAGCACACAGGGAGTAGCAGTGTTGCCTGGTGCCAGGGAATGGTCAATGGTCCAGTCCGGCCGTGGAGCTGAGGGAATGTGCAGAGGCGAGATGGGAGTCCAGGGCACAGAGCTGTGTCAGCCAAGGGTGGCTCTCTTGGCATGCACACCACGCGTGATCTGTCTTGGTATTACCCGGTCTCAAGACTATGTCCAGCCTGGAAATGGCTATTCTAACTCCGTGACTCATTTCTTTGGCAGAGCCTTAATTCGGGTGATGAGTAACAGTTGTCTAAGAAAAGCTTGCAACCTTCTCCATACCCACCCATCCTTATGGTGCCTGGGGTGCTCAGTGCTCCCGGCGCCAAGTCCTTGCTAAACATCTTCTGAAAAATGTATTACTATGCCATGCACACAGGTGTGCACATCTATGGATACACAGCTGAAGGAGCTTCTGCTGCTTCTGAACACGTGGGTTTCACAGTTGTGCCACAGATTTCTAACTATGCCCCCTTGGGCTGAGGATAGATTTCTTTGACCCTTTGCTGTTTTCCCACAGGATTGAAAAAACGTACAAGGAAGGCCTTTGGAATACGGAAGAAAGAGAAGGATACTGACTCTACGTATGTACCCTGCCTCTTCCAACACAATATTTCCTGAGAGATGTTGTGGTCACTGTCACTTAAAGATTTCTTTGAACATCAAGTACTTGCTGTGTTCATCTCATTTCTGGGTAACTGTAGTTGCTCTGCATAAATTCTCTTAGGTCTGTACTAAAAGGCGCAGTTCTTCAGCGTGTTCCGATCCTCAGGAGGTGCTATTTTTTATTACCTGATATCTACACTTTCCAGCAGTCTTAGGAGGCAGAAACCATGACAGTTCCTTTAGGGTAGAGGACTAAAGACAGTCATTTCCACTTCTTAGCATTGCTCCTGGGATGTCTGAGTTGAACAAGCAGCAGAACACCTGTTTAGGTGGATTAACCCTCACCAGAAACAGAGAGGTCTGCTAGGCAATATCAGCAAGCTCTTTCTCGGGACATCCAGATTTTGTCCAAACACAACTGTAAGTCACCCAGAAGGGTTCACAGCCAGGAGGAGCTCACTGGCCGCAAAGCAGAGACCAATGCCAGAAGGGCTTTTATGGGTTTACTGATCTCATGCAATTGCCCGTGGACACCAGTATGCCCTCAAAAATGTCAATAGCATTATAGCTTCATTATATTTCATTCTACTTATTTGATTATCTTGAATTCTCCTTCAGAAATATGTGATCTGGAGCCCAGCATGATGGCGCATACCTGTAATCCCAGTACTTCGGAGGCTGAGGCAGGAGATTGCTGTGAGTTCAAGCCTAGCCTGGACTACATAGTGAGTTCAAGGCCAGCCTGAACTACTTAGTGAGACTCTGTCTCAAAAAAAAAAAAAAAAAAAGGACCTGACAATAACCTCAGGTGCCTTTCTGAGCCAGACAGTAACTTCAGTACACAAAGTCAGCTGGCCAGCAACTCAGAATTCCAACTCAAGACCAGTCTAAGAAGATGGCGGTTGCCCAGTCACGGCTGGTGGTGGAAACACAGGCCTGGGGTGATCTACTGTGTATCAGAACGGAGCCCCCTAAATGGCTAGAGTTCCTAAAAGTCATAAAGTTGTGCAGGCACAGGACTCCAGCTTTCCATTCTACGCACTTCGATGACGCAGAAATCTGATCCCAAAATACTGGGCATTGCCCTGCGTGCCTGTCCGTTGTGAACTCATAATTCACTGGACAAAACACTACACACGTTAAAATCTCTTCCATACAACCGAAGGAGAGAATGCATTTGAAATGTCCCCTGTGGCGCTCCGTAGTTAGTTAACACTCAGTGCGTGGCCCCTGCTACTATTATTATCACTGATACGAGTTGGTAGCAGTGTGTCCCCTGTGAGCGAAGGAGAGGGAATTCCGTGGGAGTTAGAAGGCGAGGAGGCTCCCGTCTGGAGGATGATCTATGATGCTTTGGGGCAGGAGGAGCCTCGATCCTGGTTTTCAAGAACTCAAAGACGTGGATTTCACGTACGGGAGCCAACAAGAGCGAAGGCACAGGGAGGTGGGGAGTTTGAGGTGCTAGTAGGAGGCATGGGGTGCAAGGTGACCCCCAGGGCCCACAGGAAAAGGTGACATGAGAGGCGAGGTGGGCAGGAGGTGACATGGGGGCCGGGCAGGAGAAGCTGAATGCCAGGATGGCCTGTCTGGGTTTCCTTCCTTCCGTGGTGGTCACCTTGACACCCTGGAAGTTTTTCAGCCACAGGATGCAATGCCCTGGGGAGGTGGGATCTTTTTATTTCATCTAAATACAGAGCGTTAGAAGTCTCTTTTCGTTATGTTTGTTTGTGCTTGCTTTTCCTAAACGGTTGAGTTAGAAGCAGTTTTCTACAATCTACACCACTTCTTAGTAAATGTGACATTTTCCATGTATTAACCCACAATAGCCCATGACCCCTGGCTGGTGCTGGAACCCCTGGACTCTTGTCCCAACTCTGACCGTAACGGCATGGTCTTAGAAATTATGTTTTGCTTTGCTGGGCCTCAGTTTCCTCATCCATAGAAAGTTTACCCTCACTGGACTCTCCTCTCCCTGAAGGGCCAGGCGCTGTGTCAGCCAGTCTCCTGACGGCATCTGTCGTCCCAGCAGCAAACCCCACATGGCACGGGACGCTGTCCCTTGCACCCCGGCACCTCCTAGCAGAAGCCAATGCATCGTGCTGGGAAGGCAGTGTCAGTAACTGCATTAGAGATTTCTGGGGTGAGAAAAAAGTTACCAAGTCAGACAACCTCTCTGTGAAGAAACAGAAAGGCTTAGTGTGGTGACACCCACCTATAATTCCGACACTTGGGAGGCTGGGTCAGGAGGATTGCTGTCAGTTCGAAGCCAGCTAGCCAGCCTGGATTACATAGCAAGGTCTTGTCTCAAAATACAAATACGTAATAGAAAAAAAGAGGTTAACCTCTCCAGGGCAGGCTGAGCTCATTTACATGTGGCCAAAGCACTGTTTTTGTGTCATCATTTCTAAAGCAATGAAAATAAAAAAAGTTTCTCCTCGTGGCTTTGGGCAGCTGCCCGGTTTGGCTCTGCGGCCCTCTCAGGAAACAAATGTTTGCAGAATCCTAAGTACCTCTCCTCAGCCTCTTACATCTGAGTGCCCAAATTACTTATGCGACAGCAAATTAGCTGTGCACTGGTTCCCCCAGCAGCGAAGGTCAAAGGACGCACGGCTTTGCAGAAGCCTCTGTTTTTCATGAACCCCTGCTCTCTGACTGGGTCACATAGCATTTTTGGAAAAGGATTCATAATCACAAAGGGGTTGGTAAAATGCTCTGACGATTTGCTGGCCCGTCACCTTCGGTGAATGCCCATGCGAGTCTGCGGTCATTGAGACCGCTTGATGAAAACTGTTTCCAGGGCTGTTGCACATGGCTTGGGGTTGCTAAGCAACCTGCTAGGGTAGCAGCACCAGCTTCCGCTGATTGAGCCTCCCCAGATAGAGCCGGGAAGGACCAGAGCTTCCTGATTTGATCAGCGTCACAGCGGCTGATGGAGAGGGAAAGGGAGAGAACCCGAGCCGAGTGACAACGTGGGGTGACATATTTAGTCGCACTGATATCCTTTCTAATCCTCGCAGTAATTCAATAAGCCCTGTAGTAATATCTCGGCTGCAGAGATGAGAAATCAGGGCCAAAGACGTTCAATACTTGCTGAAGGCCATGCAGAAAATAGGATTTGGAGCCAGCATCCTTGTGCCTCTGCATTTATCATCCACAAGTCCAGACCCCATCCGGGCTCTGCGTTTCTCTCTCCCTCCCCACCACCCTCTGTGTCTCCCGCTGTAGGCCCCACCCTAGGAGGCGGTAATGAATTTCCTTACCCGGCTCACCTCCTGGAGAACAGGTCTAACCCTACCAAACTCCTGGAGGTGTCATAGGCCACTCCAAGCACTAACTGAAATTGTCTTCCCAACAATACAGGTTTCTCTCCAAGCATAATTCTGGTTTTTTGTTATAGCATGATATTTTTAAGGTCCTTACAGAGTGAATTAAAATTGGGAGTTTCCAACTGACCATAGCGACCAGTCTAGTTCCCCAAAGTCACCATGAAAATCCCCCTGCTACGTGACTCTACCACCAAGTGTGAAGAGATCACAGCAGAGAAAAGAAATTACAGTCAGCTCCACTTTTGATCTCATAGCGTGTGTCAGGCAGCATTATAAGGTCGGTTATCCTGCTTAACCTGGCCTGCGGGGGCTGGGGAACAGGTCTGAGGTCTCAGAACCATGCAGCGCTGAAGCGTGGACCTCCAGACTCATCTTCCTCTAGAGATGCTGAACCCTAGAGTCATCACAACCCAGTGACCCTGGACCCACTGGCATCATTCAAGGGCGTCACTTAGCAACTACCACTCTCTGTTTTCTGTCCTTCTGCAACTGAAGGAGACATAAATATAAAAATATGGAAGAAGGTACAGCGTCTCAAAATAAGTTTAAAAAAAAAAAAAACACCAGGAAAGTTTGTGGCCATAAGAGAAAATTCAGGACCACTCATAGAGTAGGGGAGTAAGAAAGAAGAGATCTGTTCATCCTGCCTTGTGGTAGTGCCGAGTGGAACCAGCTAGATGGGCTAGACTATGAAATATTTTATAAGTTACTTGTTTTGATTCAGTTTTCCTCAGCCAGATTTACCAGACTGGGGACATGGGGGAGGACTCTAAAGAGGTGGTTAATGATTCTTACTGTGATAGTTTAATCGGCGAAGTGAGAATGATTGATCTTCATAAATGCCATCCATTTCTTTCTGTTACAGAGGTTCCCCCGATCGAGATGGAATTGTAAGTATCTAAATAACCATTTTGCGGGTTTGCATTTAACCTATGCTGTTTCAACTGCTGAAAGTCCCATTACTTTTTCTTTTTTTTTTTTTTCCTCCTGTAGTGGGAAAAAAAGAATCCAATAGCTTGGGTAGCTTTTCAGACCATAATTGCATGGGACGAAATGTATTCTTGGTGAAGTAGGACTTACTTCCTGCGTTCTCCTGCACCCCTGCCTGGTAGCAGGAGGTAAACGGCACGGAGAGGGTGGGTCCAAAGCCTGGCAGGGCACACAGGGCCTGCTGCCGTTGCTGTTACTCCGTCTCCAATCTGAGGATGTAAAAAGCTCATTATTTGAGAATTTCCTCAACCGAGGCCTCAGAGCCACTAAGGAGCCAGGAGCCAATAAAATTGGAAGAGCTTTTCCCCTGGAGTAAGCTGGGCTGCAGATGCATTTTCTATATTAAATTCAAAACTAGGGAATGGTCTTAAAAACCATTTATGCCTAAATTTACAGCCTGAAGGAGGGAAATCTATCCACCGGGCTTAGATTTAACAGGAGCGCTGACTCCTCACTGGCTGCCAGATCGAGTGCTTTTGGAAGATGCCCGTGGTACACGGGCTTTATGCAATTCTGCCCCCAGCTTCTAGAACAACTTCCTTCCCTTCTACATCAGACGCCTATTCACAGGGTTTTAAAGAGCAGCTGTTACTGGAGGAAAAGAGATGGACTTTTATTCTGCTCACTGGGCCAGAGTGGGAAGTAAAATCTGGTGATTAAAAAAAAAATTTTTTTTTCAAAAAAATCGCCCTTTAAAATATTATCCCTAAATTGGGGGGCTGATCGAAGCTACAGCAGGCGCTCTCCCCGCCACACCCGAGCCCAGGTTCTCAGGTGGGGGTGCCTGTCGACCCCGCGGTTCGCACTGGGAGATGTCAGGGAAGTAGACTGAAATTGACCGGCTGTTGGGTACCACTATAATCAAGGCTCTATTCAGCAGGGGAAAAAAAAGACCCAGAAGACCCAGCTCCTCCTCAGCTCTTGCTTCTGGTTCAGAGCCCTCTCCTTAACTCTGTCTCAGGTACTCTCCGCCCCCGTGTCTGCTCTCCGCTGCCAGCGCCCCAGTCCTCCTGTCCCCTCTGTCCCCAGCTCCGCGAGGCCCCCAAGCGCCTCTGCTCCCCTCCTGGCCACGCCGGGGCCGGATCGCTGTCTCTGGCTTCTCTCACTCCGCTCCTCTCCGTCTCGTCCCCTTCCCCTCCCTCCACGCCTCACACCCTACCGCTGCTTGTTGTCTCTGAGGCCCCATCGCTACCTCTGTCTCCTGCTTCTTGGGGGGCACCCCGTTTAAACCTCTGGCAGAACACGCCCCTTGACGTCCGATGTGGCATCTGGCAGGGACAGGGGATCGGTGGCATTCCGGGGACTCGTCCTCTGGAGGTGACCTTCCCAACAGCCCTGCAAGCCTTCCAGAGTTGTTTGTTGGCCATGCATCCTCTTTGCTCCTTGATTAGAAACACCATTAGTACCGCTGGTCGTGGTCAGTGACGAGGAAGAATGATTTAATTTCGGTTTCTTGGGAAAGAAAGCAGAACTGTCCTGAAGGCTACATTCAAAAAGAGTGGCATTTTATCAGAAGGAGGGTAGATGACTTCGTAGGTAGCTAGAAACGATGACTCCCCTTGAAGGTGCTGGTTTATCCCCTAAAATTTGGTTGTCACAGTTCGAAACCCAGTGCAGTCTTGGCTGGGCCCAAGTGTCTGGTCGTGTTCAGCCCTTAGGAATCACAACCTGCTTTTCTCTCAAACTCACGCTGATTCCTCGGAGACCAGCTGTCTGGTGGCTTGGTCCCCCTGGGTACAGCTGAGCTAGCATCTGAAGGATGGCAGGTTGGATGTCTGAAGTTGTAGTTTCACTCGTGATTCTGTGAAGTGTGGACAGTGTAGACTCAGCTGGTGCCCATGACCTGGGGAACCACACAGCGGGCCCGAAAGCTATCTGGTGGTGTGGCTTGATTTCACTTTCTCCAAATCCATGCAGCCCATCGCTGGGGTATTGCTTTCAGTTGCCGGGGTCTTCCTGGCAGGGCTGCGTGCATGCAGGTGTGCCAGTCTTGCTGGCTACCACTGACCGCACCCACGGCTGGCAGATCTGCCCCTCTCCGCGTCAGGACTGCAGGCAGCTGAGCGCGACTCACATTTTAACCCAGGGGTGAACTCTGATTTGCCCAGCGAACACTTGAACTTTCTCCTAAGCCATTCCGATTTCCCTCCACAAATGAACAGAAGTCTGAGCACCACAGCTCTCGCTGCGAGGGCCTCTTGTCCGCTCCTCCTGGACAGGCCAGCAGGGAAGACACAGATTTGGACTGTCAGTGGTGTGTGCTCTAGAGACCAGGGACCCCCAGAAAAGCTTGGATCAGGGGGAAGCAAGGCGTGGCTGTGGTGTGGCTGAACTGCTCACACTTAGATCAGGGATGCAGCTGTTTCTATCCAGTCTCTGCTTGTTGTCTTGGTGTCTGTTTTCTACTTGTAAACGAAACGCTGGCTGAATGAGGACCACACCCACATGGTCCCCTGCCTGGGACACGTCTCCCTTCTCCCCACTTCCTCCCTGGCCTGCTGAATAGAGCCTCATTATGGGGCCCCAAAACCTTCCTTGCGGAAGGAATCCTGCCGAGATCGGTAGGCTGTACAATTTGGCCTAGAAATTGTTCCTTCTATGGTATGTTTGCTGACTCCATGTGATTCTTTATATGTGTCTTGAAGAACAAACAGATCCTTTAACAACTTTTTTCTACATGAAAACAATCAATTCCAGCAGCCCAGCCCACATGAACCACCCTACAGTAACAAAGCAGAGTGTGCGCGTGAAGGAGCAAAAAAAGTTTCGGTAAGGAAACAGATTTTAGTTTAAAATTTCCAAGGGGTTGTAGAAACAGTGAGTAAAATCCCAGTTTGAAATTTGGAAAACACTGTAGCTTTTATTCACCCTCCTTACAAGAGGAATCTTTCGTAGGGATTTCCAAATTATGTCTTCAATACCTGGGGCTGATTTTTTAGTCAGTCATTGACTTCTATGTACTGACATCCAAATATTCTTTTAAAGGATGATCAGGCATTAAAAAAAAAAAGAAGAAGAAGAACTTTTGTTTCGTTCGTCTTGGACAAAAAACAAAGATTCAAATTTTAAAAAGAATCTGCTGTCTAAAGACAGCTTAGGCTATCATGTACACATTAACATGGAAGTCGAGTAGCGTCATTTGCTAGGATAAGCACTCTATCAATCATCTGGAGAATTTGCCAGGACCTTATACTGTGGAAACTGTGTTCTTGACCAAAGGATGGGGAATCAGGGATGCCACACCTGGGCCCGGCTGTGCTGTTACTGCAGCTGCATTAGCCAATATGGGCGCTATGTGACTATTTAGTTAAAATTCAGCCCTGGCCATACTTACCATCTCTGAAACATTCCTTAGCCACTCATCCCCATGGCGACCATACTGGAGAGCACATCACTGGAACATTTCCATCCTCTCAGTTCCATTGGACTCTGCTGTTTTCAGCATCACTTACAAAGTGATCCCAGTCTACTTTGATCAAGATACTAGGTGGGCAATACAGTGAGGATCTTTAACACTTCCCACCCTAGGGCCACTGCGGAGCTCTGAACTGACCTCAGAAAAGAGTGTCCATTCACGATGGAAACTGAGAACTTGGATGAATGTGTAATTGGACACAATTGTTACTGTATTTGTTGACTTAGTTCATCATATTATCTGAGAATAGAAAATCAGACTAACTAAATAAAAATACACATTAAAAAAATAACATTCCCCGTGAGCCTCAACTATCTTTAGTAACAGTCATATACGTAAGTGATAAAGGCTCCTTATACGAGGTGTAGAACTTTAGAAAGTACGGAAATAGGAGAGGTAAAAGAATGCACTACTCCAATTCCAAGAGAGAAATCCCAGCTTCACACATCAGTGAGTGGCTCACAAATGTAGCTTTCCTGGTCAGGCCTAGTTGTTCAACGGGACGCCCGCCCCCCGCAGGGTTCCACCTGTTTTCAAAGTTTTTACCTTCAGTGGTGTCAGCACGGGAAGATGGGCCCTGCTCAGTGTGTGAACAAAACTATTTTTCCCTTGGGGTTTAGCAAGAACAATTCCACAGGTTCGGCCTCGCTGTAACAGTTTCCCCTGGTGAAACCAAAGATGTTTGTAAGAGAACAACTCATATGGAAGAGGCCAAATTGCCAATTTCTCTGATAAAACCAAGTGTTTGTGTGTGTGTGTGTGTGTGTGTGTGTGCACTCAATATCTGCTAAAAACAATGTATTGTTATGACTTGTTGTTTGTGTTCAGTATTTGTTTTTAAAATGTGTCTCTTAAAAGAAAAAGTTTTTTAGGGTTTGCTTTTCCTTTCTCTCAACCTTCTACTGGTTTCCGTAGAAATAGAAATGTTCACTCAGCCCATATATAGAAATTCAGGAATTTCTTTATATACAATATTAGATATATATTAAAAATTGTATGCATATTCACATACATACACGGGGACCTGCACATATACAGTTTGCTCAGCTAAACATGCAAACTACCTTGTTTTAAAAGGGCCTGAATTGTAGAGATGGTATTATCATGGAAACAAACTGTTGGACTTTGATATTTTTGAACTCAGCAATTTAATTTATTTTTCAGATGGCCGTGCTTTGAATTAAGAAAGTATTCAAAAATGAAAGGCATATTGATAGCAGTATTGAGCTGATCACAAAATTTCTGAACTTACTCCTCTGGAATCAGCTTAATTTACTTGATTCTTGATGACTATAAATTAAATTTCATATTGAATTTATTGCACATGCTTTCTAAGAAGGAGTCTGTGCATTTTGCAATGAAATCATCTATGAAAAGGGCAATAAGATAGGAATTTAAAAAGAAAACAAATATGACAAAAATGGGAACCATGCCTACTTCCAGACAAGAAAAGGATTTTTATTACTACACGATACGTTATTAAGTAGATTATGTTCTCAACAATAGCTTCATAAAATGTATGTGTTCAGAGTTGATGTGGCAGGTTTTTAAAAAGATCTGTGAGTAAAGTAGAAAGAATGTCACTGAAACTTCAATCGGAAGGAGTGATTCTATGGAGATCAAAGTGACATGACGGAGATGCATCACCTTAGGCTGGAGCGGGCACAGAGGGAGAGAAACTCAGGTCTGTGTTCAGTGTGCAGGCGTCTGTGGACACATGTATGGGTTTCCTGCCTTTGTGACCTCCGTGCAGTGGCGTCTTAGAAAGAGAGTGTCTGTCTATACATTCGATACTCCTTGTGCCCCTGTAGCCTTGTTAACCCACTGTTAGCTCTTTGGATGCCCAGTTAACATTCAGGAAGGCTTAGCTAATGTCCTCTTGGAAACAAAAACTTCCTCCCCCGACCTGTTTGTCAAATTGACTGTTAGCTGCTTACACTAGAGTTCAAGGGGCCTCTATTTGTGATCGCAAAATCAGAAGTCCTGTCCTCAAGTCTGTGCACCAGCATTCGATACGTGTTGTCTTGAGATTCGCCGTGTGATGACATACATCGTCCGGTGTGGGCAGTGTCGGGTGCCGCAGGACGGACTCTCCACGACCAACTTGACTGATGTTTTGTCCTTTGTTCGTGAAAAGTAGCAAATCAGCAATTTTCACTTCGGTGTTCTTTGTTCACTTGTTTGTGGTCGTATGTCATGATTATGCTTCAAGATAAAGTTCTTCTCTGGAAAACGTTTAAATAAAACTTTAAGATAATCAAGAGCCAAAGCAAAACTTTAAGACACTCAAAAGACAAAATAATGCCAATTTCCCATCTACTCACAAAGATATGGGCTCCTAGAGGGAGGGAATGGGCCAGGGAAATCCACCCTTAATCCTCAAAATCTATTTTAATAACTTGATGAGAAGCCACCAGGTGGAAGGAATGTCAGCAGTACTTGTACTAACAAGACACTGAATAAACTAGAGCTGACTTACTTGTATTTTATCTAATACTTAGGAAAAAATTGAGTTGAGGTTTGAAATGCTAAAAGGTTAGTTAATAGTTGGATGAACAGTCTTTGAATATGTTGGAATTAATTATATATGAGAGCAACAAAGAAGTCATATTTCCATTCCATACATATATATATAATTTATATATATATGATGTGTGGTTGTGTCCCCTGATGGTATAGAGGATTAAAGTATAATGCAGGTGCTGCTAATTCTTGCATAATTTACAACTGAGCCTCTGGTTCTTAGCAGCACTCTGCCTGGGTATCCTACAGCCTTTGGGAATCGAGTGAGTAGGTTTGTATTCAGTGTCGTGGCTGCGGGATTTTCCATTTATTACCCCAGTGTGGTTTCATACCAGGCTGTTCCCATTTGTCTTTCCAGTGCTGGATTTTTCAGTAGCTCTTGTTACATACAGCTAAGACTTCAGTGGTTTTTGTTCTTTTCTTTGGTTTTCATTTAAATGTTTCCCTCCTAAATTTATTTTGAAATTTATTACAGAAGAAAAGCAACGGAGCACCAAATGGATTTTATGCAGAAATTGATTGGGAGAGATATGTGAGTATCAGAATATTGTCTCTTTTATCACATTTTGGATAAGTTGGAAATGAATCGAGGTACTCAGATTTCTAAGACATAGAGAAAGGTGAAAGAGTCTCCTTCTTTTAGGAAGAGTCACGCTGTTAGGACAGCAGGGAGACTGGGAACACTGGAGCTTGAACCTGGATCACAGACCTCCCCGCCCATGCCTTAGCTCTGCGTAGCCTTAGGATAGTTATTTGCTGAAGCTGATAGAGTAGTTACTTTCCCAACTAAAGTGAAGTTGGTGCAGCAGTTTATGTCACTGTGCCAAGGACCCAGTGAGCGAACTGTTCTCAGAGCATTTTGGGATGCACGTAGCCCAGGCTGTGCTCACACATGCCTTTTCTAATAGTAACCTGGGCTGTTGCTGCCCAGATTCTACTTC
>RJWM01041321.1:0-14957 GCA_004363535.1 Dasyprocta punctata | reverse complement strand
CCATCCCTGCATTCCTGGGATGAATCCCACTTGATCGTGGTGTATAATCTTTCTGATAACCTGCTATATTCTATTTGTGAGAATTTTATTGAGGATTTTTGCGCCTAAGTTTATTAGGGAGATTGGCCTGTAATTTTCTTTTTTGGTTGGGTCTTTCTCTGGTTTTGGTATTAGGGTAATACTTGTTTCCAGGAATGAGTTAGGGAGACTTGCTTCCCTTTCGATTTCATTGAAGAGTTTGAGGAGTGTTGGCATTAAGTCTTCCCTAAATTTCTTATAGAATTCAGCAGTGAATCCATCAGGAACTGGGCTTTTCTTTGTTGGTCGGGTCTTAATTACATTTTCAATTTCATTAGCTGAAATTGGGTTATACAGTAGCTTACGTCTTCTTGATTCAGCTTTGTTAATTCATAGGTTTCTAGGAATCTGTCCATTTCTTCTGTGTTATCGAATCTATGTGAGTAAAGGTTTTCAAAGTAGGTGTTGATGATCTTCTGTGTTTCCACCAGGTCTGTAGTGATTTCACCCTTTTCATTTCTTATTGCATGAATCTGAGTTTTTTCTTTCCTCTTTTTGATAAGGTTGGCTAGGGTTTTATCAATTTTATTTACTCTTCCAAAGAACCAACTCTTCAATTCATTAATTCTTTGTATTGTTTTCTTAGTTTCAATTGCATTAATTTCTGCTCTAATCTTAATAATTTCCTCCCTTCTTTGGGCTTTAGACTTGACTTGCTCTTCTTTTTCTAGAAATTTGAGGTGCAGCATTAGGTTGTTTATGTGTGTTCTTTCCATTTTTCTGATATGAGAGTTTAGTGCTATAAAATTCCCTCTGAGGAATGCTTTCATTGTATCCCACAGATTCCGATAATTTGTATTTGCATTTTCATTCAATTGTAGATATTTTTTAATTTCTTCTTTAGCTTCTTCTGTGACCCATTGGTTATTTAGGAGGGTGTTATTTAATTTCCATGTGTTTATGTGGTTAATGTAGGTTTTTTTGTCATTCATTTCCAAATTTACTGCACTGTGGTCAGATAATGTGCATGGAATTATTTCAGTTCGTTTGTATTTACTTAAGCTTGCTTTGTGGACCAGTATATAATCTATTTTAGAAAATGAGCCATGTGCAGCTGAGAAGAATGTGTATTCTGATGTTGATGGGTGGAATACTCTGTATACATCTACTAGGTCCATTTGTTCACAAGCTTGAATCAGTCCTGCTATTTCTTTGCTGATTTTTTGTTTGGTTGATCTATCTCTCTATGACAATGGGGTGTTAAGGTCCCCTGTTATAACTGTATTATTGTTTATTTGGCTTTTCATATATATTAAGAAGTGTCTTACATAGTTGGGTGCTCCCATATTCGGTGCATATATATTTATGATTGTAAACTCTTCCTCTTGAAGTTTTCCCCTAACAAGTATGTAGTGACCTTCTTTATCTCTTCTGATCATTTTCGGTTTGAAGTTTGCATCGTCTGCAAACATAATAGCTACCCCTGCTTTTTTCTGGGTTCCTGTTGCATGGAGTATTTTTTTTCCAGCCTTTGATTTTTAGTCTGTGAATTTCCTTTTGAGTGAAATGTGTTTCTTGTACACAGCATATTGTTGAATTTTTGTCTCTTAACCCACTTTGCCAGTCTGTGACTTTTCATTGTTGAGTTGAGACCATTTACATTGATTGATATAACTGATATGTACTGACTCATCCCTGTCATGATATCTTTCTGTTGTTGGTTTTCTACATTTTCTGCTTAATTACTTGCCCTGCTTAGTGGTTTCCTTTTGTTGCTGTTCTTAAGATTGTGGCTATCTTTGTCTCTTTCTAGAGTGTCTTTCAGTACTCTTCGTAGTGTTGATTTGGTGGCCATAAATTTCTTCAGTTGTTCTTTGTCATGTAAGTATCTTAATTCTCCACCAATTTTTAAGGATAGTTTTGCGGGGTACATCAATCTGGGTTTAAAGTTGTTTTATTTCAGGGTTTGAAATACTTCACTCCAAGCTCTTCTTAACATAAAGGTTTATGTTGAGAAGTCTGCCATGATTCTGATAGACTTTCCTTCATAGGTGATCTGTGTCTTTCTCTGACAGCTTTTAGTATTTTGTTCTTGTGCTGTATTTCTGATGCCCTTATTATTATATGTCTGTGTGAGGATTTATTGTGATTGTGGTTAATTGGGGTTCTGCATGCCTCAGTTACCGGTATTTCAGATTCTCTTCTCATGTTTGGAAAGTTTTCTGCTATTATCTCTGTGAATAGTCTTTGCAGGTCATTAGTATTGACCCCTGTTTTTTCATTGATGCCTATTAATCTTATGTTATTTCTCTTGGCATCATCTTGCAGCTGTTGAATTGTTGTTTCTTGGTTCCTTACTATTTTTAGGAGATCTTTTCTTTCGTGGGTCTGATCTCCCATGCTGTCTTCAAGATCTGAGATTCTATCTTCAGCTTCGTTTAAGCGGTTTTTCAAACTTTCCATAGAGTTTTTCATTTCCTGCATTTCCCTTTGCATCTGTTTCATGCATTCTGTTTGTGTCTTATACTGTTCATTCAAAGTTTTGATCATTTTCTGAAGTTCTTCTATTTTTTTATCTTGCTCTTCTTTAGATACACACAACATTTCTTTAATAATGATTCTCATTTCATTTTTTAACTGAGAGAATATTTCTGATTTGAATTTCTCTATAGCTTCATCAAGCTGTTTCTTTATTGCATTTTCTATCATTTCAGAAAGTCCATTTGTGTGACTCCCACTGTCTTCCATTTCAGTGTCTCTTGGGTTTGTTCTTTTTGGGCTGGGGGACAGAGACTGCCTCTTGGTCTTTTGTTTTGTCATTTTCTTCTAGAACCTATGTGGCCCTGTGTCCTGCGAGGCTGCCCGGGCGTTCCCCTGAGGGTTACGCTGATTCTTGGATCACGCTGAATCATGGGACCCGGTAGAGCTGGGTCCTGTGCCCAGCAAGGGAGGTTGGCCTCCCAGGGCATGTGGGTGGAGCCTCCGCCTTAACTGGTTTGGGGGCCAAGGCCTCCTGGTCCCGGGAAGACAGGCAGAGTACCCCAGAGTGATGCCACCTGGAGCCCAGGTCTGTCTGCAAGTTCAGAATGACAACCACTTTGCCAGGACGAGCCTGGGCAGGTCCCAGTCCCACAGTGCTGGGAGAAACCTGGCTGGGCGGGGGTTTGCAAGCTCTGGGATGGCGCACGCACACACGGCTCCACTGAAGTATGGAGCTCGCGCGTGCTTGTCACTCTGGTGCGGGGAGTGCAAGCTCTCCAAGTCCCTGCAGCTATGTTGGTCAGTCCCTGGTGAGAAGCTCTGGGGTCCTGGTCTGATCTGGGCTAGGCTGCGTACCTCTATGTCCTGCAAGGCTGGCTGGGCATTCCTCTGAGGGTCGCACCGATTCTTGGATCCGCTGGATCGCGGGACTTGGTTGAGCTGGGTACTGTGCACAGCAAGTGAGGTTGGCCTCCCAGGGTGTGCGGGTGGAGCCTCTGCCTTAACTGGGTGGGGGGCCAAGGACTCCTGGTCCCGGGGAGCTAGACAGAGTACCCCACAGTGACGCCGCCCAGAGCCCGGGTCTGTCTGCAAGTTCAGAATGACAACCGCTTTGCCAGGCCAGGCCTGGGCAAGTCCCAGGCCTACAGTGCCTGGAGAAACCCAGCTGGGCGGGAGTCGGCGAGATCTGGGATGGTGCATGCACAAGCGGTTCCACTGAAGTATGGAGCTTGCACGTGCTTGGCGCTCTGGTACGGGGAGTGCAAGCTCTCCAAGTCCCTGCAGCTATGTTGGTCAGTCCACGGTGAGCAGCTCTGGGGTCCTGGTCTGATCTGGGCTGGACTGCGTACCTCTGTGTCCTGTGAGGCTGGCTGGGCGTTCCCCTGAGTGTCACCTGTTACTCATAAATTGAGCATGCCAATCAAGAGGCAACGCTGACAAATGTGGAAAAGTACTTTGCTTTCTTCTACCTGTGTATACAGAGAGTTTTTACATTGCTGGGAAATTGTTCATAAAAATTAAATCAAGTTTACTGTTACTCTAATTTTTGTCTGAGATACCTTCACCGTGGTATTAAGAAGAATTAGGGAACAGGTCAGGATGTTTAGAAAGGGGTTTTACTTTTAATTTTTAAAATATCAGTAAATTTTGTTTAACTAAATTGGTGTCTACTTGTCTCCCCCCACCCCGCCTTAAAACAGCAAGTCAGAAAGTGCTGAACCTCCAAAAGGGCTTGGCAGTAACTGTTATAGTTTGTATAAAATTTTCAATCAGTGCTTTCAGTTATAAGGGCCAGGAACTAACTCTAATTGATTTAAGGAAAAATAAATTCATTAAAAGATCATATAGAAAGTGATAGATTTTCTGTTATTAGTCACTTTCCATTGCTGGGACAGAATATCTAACATCTGCAGGAGGAGAAGCTTAGTTTGTTTCTCAGTTTCAGCAGATTTAGTCAGTAGTCTTTTGGCTCCAGGGCAAAAATATCGTGGGAATGGCATGACAGGAGAAAACTGCTCATTGCATATTGGCCAGGGAGCAGAGAGAGCTAGGGAGGAAAATATACCCTTCCAAGTTACACCCTCAGTGACTTGCCTTTTCCATCCAAGCCACCTGCAAACCTGAGACTTTTGATGGACATTTTAGATCCTAACCATAACAGTCACAGAATCATTAGAAAGTGTTATGGTTTATAACTAGATGTCCACTCAAAGCATCATATACATATAGGTGGGGTTTGGGGGAGTGAATTGATTATGGGCATGTGGTACTGGATTAACTTGCTGATTGGTTTATATAGTTTTGTGTGTGGATGACGGATTTATTGAAGAGGAAAGACCCATTCTGGGTGTGGGTGGTACCAACCAATAGGCTTGTAGCTTGAATGGAATAAAAACTGTTAATAAGAAGTTTTGCTGTTTTCTGCTAGCCATTCTAAGAACTGGTTCTCCTTTTGCATGGCACTCTGCCATGTTGTCCTGCCTTTGAACAGTTCACTGTGGACTGAAACTCTACAAAACGTGAAGTAAATTAAATGTTTCCTCCTTTAATGTGTGGATGTTGGGTATTTTGTTCTAACAATGAGAAAAGTGACTAAGATAGGAAGATTTGAAGAGTGTTTCAGAAAAAGATGAAGTGGGAGGAAATCTGCATGGGGGGGATATCACCAATGTCACACTGCATAACTAGTATCAGGAACTCAAAACTGCAGTTTTGCTATATACCATATCCCATAATTTACATACCCCATATTGAATTCCTGCTCACATGATTGATAAAACTACACTCCCCCTGGTTATTACTACCAGAAAGAAATGCCTCTGTCTTGGTTTCTTTGTCTTCGTGGCTTCTTATTAAAGATATGATGTGTCCACAGCTTAGAAGCCAGTCCTAGATTACTTGTATGAAGCCAGAGATGCAAAGAAACTGAAAAAAGTGATGCATAATATGGGTACACTCCAAATAAAGAAACAAAGTTCAGATATTGGGCATAAAAATAACAAAGGGCCAACATAATTCTCAATAAATTACTTTTTTCTTTCTGTTTCTAAGATGGACTTTTTTTTTTGTAATTTTTATTCTAAAGAGAATAAAACCAAGCAAAATAAAACAGAATAAAGCCAAGTGAAGCAAAACAGTGTGACACAGGACTTCAAAACAATATAATAAGAAATCATCAATGGTTACCACAATGCCTCTTTTGTCTTCAAAATAGCTGCCCGTACCTTCAGACATAGTAAAACTCAAACAATACAGAACAGAATAGAACTAATAAAAGCAAAACAATGAATGCAATAAAGGACTTCACAACAAAGTAATAGTAAATCCAAAATGGCTACCATAATACATCTTATCTTTGAAATAGCTGGCCATGCCATCAGATATAGTAAAATCAAACAAGACAAAACAGAGTAAAACCCAACCAAACAAAACAATGAAAGTGATACAGGACTTCAAAACAAGATAATAGGGAATTAACAATGGCTACCACCTTCAGAAGGAGATTTCTTATAGGTGCTACATTGTGTATTGTTATCCTCTGAATAGATGATCAGACTACTGGCTTTAGACAAATACTGCTTCAGTCTCCCATTCCTGGCTCTGTAGCAATACTTAGGGCATCTGAGGCTAGTTCTTTGCAATGATGTACTCCTTGGTTAATTTCTGACTAATATTCCCTCTTAGCTTCTTTCCATTTTATTTTCCTCTCATTTCCTCTTACCACTAGCCTCATCAAACTGTGAATCATATCGGTAACTTCAATCTATTATTTATAAACTTCTATTCATCTGAAGTTATTGTAAAGGAAGTTTTCTCTCTTCTTGAAGTTAACACTCATTAGTTCCTTCCCCAGCCTCCAACTTTCTTCCTTTCAGCTCATCTTAGTCGAGGCTGCCAAACAGGTCTGCTACACAGTGAACTGTGAATCCAAGAGCTGAGTTAGTATTTTAATGCAATACCAGTGTTGCTGCAGAGCATTTCCCTACTCTTCTTGTAAAATTTCATTCTTCTTAGAAATTCACTACAGTTTGAATTTCACCCTCAGTTCCTTCTAATTTGTCAATTCCCCTGTTACCCAACTATGCATTTCCTTATGGAAAAATCTCCCAGTCTTTCTTTTTGGCTTAATTCTAGGAAATGTCAATATTCCTGCGGGTATTTTATCCAGTTTAATTACCTTTCAATTCTTTCAGTTCCCTACTCATAAACCTATATCCTGCATCCTATTATGCGTTAGAAATTGCTCAGCATTAGCTTCTTACTTTTTGACTGCAACTTCCTATCTTTTGTCCTTTTTACCACCTGGTAGCTTGATTCTGTCAGTGATATTTTAAAGTATTCACACATACTAGCTCTATCTACATGTGTGGTTTCCAAATTAGTTGGGCACCCAGTACACCTTTGCAGTCATTTTATCTGGTGTAAGATTTCTCTTTCATTCCCCTCAATTACTGTTTCAAAACTTCACAACGTACCTCAAGTCCCTCTTTCTCCAAATAACCACTAATTTCATTCTCAGCAGATGACCTTGCCTTTACATCAGTGGAAAAATTGAGGTCATCAGGGAGGTCTCATTCAATTTCTCTGTAAACATATCTATATTCATGGGTTTTTACTTTCTTTTCTTCACTCTGGAAGTCTTCAATGTTCTTTCCAAGCTCAAGGTCAGCTCATGTCTCTGGCTCAACTCAATTTCCCTCTGTATCTGCCCTGTCCTTGCTCTGTCAGACATCTCTTCCTCAGTCTCTTTATTAGATTCTTTTCTACATCCATCATAAACACCTAAAGATCTTTTCATTTTAAAAGTCCCTTAGACTTGCATCTGACTCAACTGCCATATAGCTTCTCTATATCCATGTTCAGATCTTTTGGAATCAGCAAAACAAACTCTTCTGGCCCTTTCATTTCAGTTTTATTCTTTGAGTTCTGAAATCTGATTTCTGAATTCCTCTGCTGAAACAACTTTCTCTGTGATACATCATAATCTAATATTCATCTTTTATAAAGAAAATTATCTCTTTTTTCAACACTGCTAATTGGTTTTCCACTTAAAATGTAATATCTTTTTATGATTATACAAGCAGTGCTTATTCATTATGGAATATTTAGGAAATATAGAAAAGTACAAAGAAGAAACATCTATAATAAAACTAATCGATTATAATCACTGTTAGCATTTTGAAATATAGGCACACATATATCAGTACATAGACAAGTGTAAACATAGATCTATGTGAACAAAATTCTGTACAGTAGCTTTAAATTTTAAAAATATAATATTGTGTTATCAATATGTTACCACACCTTTAAATATTTTTTGAAGATGCTTATAATTGCTGCATGATATTCTATGAAATCTATGAATTGTTATTAATTTAGTATTTTCTCTACTATTAGTTGTTTGACCCATTTTATCTTCTCTATTATAAGTAAAATTGCCATCTATATTCTGGAATATAAATCTTTGACCATTTTCTTAGAATTATTCCTTTCTAAAAAATTATTGCTAGGGATTATTGACTTCAGGGATGTAAATCTTTTTAAGTGTTGCCATGCAATATTAAATTGACTTCCAGGAAATTTGTGGTGTTTCATAATCTCATTTACAAGGAGTATGGTTGCCTATCTTTCTTTTTTGCTTTACAACTTTCTGTTCTATTTCCATTATAATGTCATCTAATCTAGTTCTGCAATATTTTTTCTAATTCTCTTTGTTCTTCTCTAACTGAATTTTTGTACCCCCTTTTTTGAGTTTGTGTTCCTATGACTAGCCTTTGAGTTTGATACTCCCCTTAGTTATATGCTTGACTCACTTCCTGTTTTACTTTATTCTTCTCTAGGGTTGTTCTTCAATATTTCCAATTTCCTCCATTATGCTAAAATTTTCCAAATACAAGACACCAGGCTTGGCCTCCCAATCCAAATTTTAGACTCATGGATACAAACATCCATAAGGCATCACATTTCTATTACCCTAACAAATAACGAATAAAATATCAAAAAAGATGTGTTGGCGATAACTAACCTATGAGAATAGCCTAGGTACCTGTCAACAGATGAAAGGATAAAAATGAGGTATATATACATATAGAATATTATTTGTCCATTAAGAAAAATGAAATCAGCTGATTTGCTGGAAAACTGGTGGAACTGGAGATCATTGTATTTAGCAAAATATGTCAGAGTCAGAAAGTCAAATATGTCAAGTTTTTCTCGTATGTAGACACAATCTATCTATCTATCTATCTATCTATCTATCTATCTATCTATCTGTCTATCTATCCTTCTTGGCACACTAGACTGTCAATGACACTCACAGATTGTGACATTCACCTGTGTGGTACACAGGTAGCTCCATGGGATGGTAGGGAGACCAACAACTGGAATACGGCTTGAAAGAGATAGCCAAAAGATAAAGTCTAGAGATAGGAGTAGCTGGAATAAGAAGTGAACCACTCCTTGACTCTGGCACTGTTTGTAGCACAAGTTTGAAGAGTGTGCCAAAGGCTAAAAAGTACAAAACCCTCCAGGGAAAGAATCCCATGGGGCAGTTGTTGCTAGGTGCCCAGCATAGACCACTGCCCTTAGTATCAGGCTGGCCAAGCAGTTCTTCTGTTGCTAGGGCCTTAGGTCTATAGTCCGATATATTTGCTTTGGAAAATCTCTGAGGACTTGAGAGACAAGACAGAGAGAAATCCAGATGACAGCAGCAGCTATAAAGCTGAGAGAGACAGAAAGGATGACCCAGGCAAGGTGGAATGGAAAGATGGAGAAGGAGGAAGGGTAAGGGGGAGGAAAGCAAGAGGGGGATAAAAGTATTGAAAATGATCAAGATATGTTACACTTTCAGTTTCTTACACCGCAGAAATCATGCAATATTTTTTATGTATGTCTGTTTTATTTCACTTAAGAATATGATCTCAAGGTGCATCCGTTTACCTAGAAATGCCTCAAGTTTATACTTATTTATAGTAGAGTACTACTCCATTATATTAAAAAAACCCACATCTTCTTTATCCATTCAACTGCTGTTGGAAATTTGAACCGTTTCCAAGATTTAACTATTACAATGTGTGCTACTATAAATATGGGTGTGACTATATCACTGTTGTATGATATTTCTAAAATTACTTTGGGAAGATACAAAGAAAGGGAATAGCTGAGTCAAATGAATATTTAGTTTTAGTGTTCTAAGGAATCTCCACACTAAATTACACAGTGGTTGTACCAGTCGACACTCCTATTTCTCCATAGCCCCATCAGCATTTGTTACTGGTTGATTGTTTGATAATGACCATTCTTTCTCAGCATTGTTTTAAATGGCATCTCTCAAATGACCAATGATGGAGAACAGTTTTTGACATATTTATGTGCCTTTTCAACTTCTTCCTTTGAGAAGTGTTTATGTATTTCAGGTTACCATTTTTGGATTGGGTCTTTAAATTTGGGGGTGTCTAATTTTTTATTTATTTTATTTTATTTTTTAGTTTTTTTTAAAAAAGATAACAATGAAACAGTTACAAAATAGATTAGTAAGACATTTACAATAATTAATAAGTTGTGTATTGTCTTCATAGTGATTATTCACAGTACAAGATATAGGCATGACATATATATATATATATATATATATATATATATATATATATATATATATTTTTTTTTTTTTTTTTGTGGCACCGGGGATCAAACTCACAACCTCATGCCTGCCAGACAGGCGCTTAAGTCACTGAGTCAAACTCCCAGCCCTAGTTTTTTGAGGCAGTGTCACACTATGTAGCTCAGGCCGGCCTTGCGCTTGCGTTGTAACCCAAGCTGGCCTCGAACTCACAACGCTCCTCCTACCTCAGCCTCCTGAGTGCTGGGCTTAAAGGTGTGTGCCACCATGCCCAGTTTAGGCATGATATCTTGTTCAAACAATATGAGCACGAATCTTTCTTTACAATGAACTAAGAGATACTAGCTGTATAACCATTTTAACTATCTTGCATATACATATTTATTTTTTCTTTTTTTCCTTTCTTCCTTTCTCCTTTCCCCCATCATAGTTTGTCTTTCTTTTTGAACAATTTCTTCTAAATTCACAATATTTATTGTACATTTTGAATCTTATTTACTGATTCAGTTTTTCACACTAGAGAGACAATGCAATGTTTACACATATGGGTGTTATTCATTTCACTTATGAGTATGGTCTTGAGTTACATCCATTTACCTACAAAAGCCTCCAGTTTATCTTTTTTATGGCTGACTAGTACTCCATTACATGAAAATACCACATCATTTCTGTCTATTCCTCAGTTGATGGACATTTGAGTTGTTTCCAAGATTTAGCTATTATAAATTGTGCTGCTATAAACATAGGTGCACATATACTGCTGTGGTATGATGTTTTCAATTCTTCTGGGAATATACTCAGAAGGGGAATAACTGGGTCAAATGGGACCTCCAATCCCAGTTTTTTGAGGAATCTCTGCACTGATTTTCACAATGGTTGCACCAGTCTATGCTTCTACCAACAGTGGAGAAGGCTTCTTTTTTTTCCCACAGCCCCTCCAGTGTTATTTATTGGTTGATTTTTTTGTGATAGCCATTCTTTGTGGGGTGAGAGGGAATCTCAGTGTTGTTTTCATTTGCATCACTAGAGTGACCAATTATGTTGAATATTTTTTCATGTATTCATTTGCCATTTGTATTTCTTCATCTGAGAAGTGTGTATTCATTCCAGATGCCCATTTTGTGTTTTTGTCTTTTAATTTGTGGGGTCAGGTTTTTTTCAACTTTTTGTATGTTCTAGATATAAGTCCTTTGTCTGTGGGGCAACTCGCTATAATTTTTTCCCACTCTGTGGGGTGTTTTTCTCTCTGCTGGTGATTTATTTTGCTGTTCAAAAACTTTTAAAATTTTATTTTAAAGAGGATAAAGCCAAGGAAAATAAAACAGAGTAAAACCAATCAAAAATAAACCAGCATAAGTGATACAGGATTTCAAAGCCTTACAAAACCAACAATAATTACCATAATGCCTTTTGTTGTCTTCAAAATAGCTGCAGATACTTTTGGACACGGTAAAACTCGAATAGAACAAAATAGAATACAAACAATAAAACCAAAACAGTGAATGCAGTAAAGGACTTCAAAATAAGCCATTAGTAAGTCCAAAACAGCTACCATAATATGTCTTGTTATTTTTCAAATAGCTACTCATGTCATCAGATTTAACATAATCAAACAAAACAAAAGAGAATAAAACCCAGCCCAACAAAACAATGAAAGTGATATGCTTTCCTGGCCAGTATCACTTCCTGGTGAGGCTTGGATATCCCCCTCCCACAGTCCTCGAATGGCGCAGACTCACAGAAAGAGGCTTGGATGTGGTTGCCCGGACTCCAGCAGCAGCCAGTGCATTAGCACTGGTTTCCAGCTGGGGCTCACCTCCTGGTTAGGCCCTTGGTTCTCTCCCCACTTCAAAATCTTTTTGATAAGTTGAGATCCCATTTGTTGATTTTTTGTAATATTTCCCTTACAGTCTGCGTTTTGTTCATGAAGTCTTTGCCTACACCTATGTTTTCAAGATTTCTACTTAGTTTCTCTTCCAGTAAATTTGGTGTTTCTGTTTTAATATTTAGATCTTTGATTCATTTTGACTTTATTGCACTGTGATAGGCTTGGGTCTAATTTCATTCTTTGGCATGTGGAAAGCTAGATTTTCCAACACCATTTCACTAAAGAGATGATCTTTCTTCCAGTGAACATGTTTGGCTACTTTGTCAAAGATAAAGTGACTGAATGTGTTTGGGGTTGTGTCTGCATCTTCTATTCTGTTACATTGATTCCCAGGACTTTTTTTTTTTTTTTTGACGATACCATGATGATTTTATCACAGTAGCTTTGTAGTATAATTTCAGGTCTGGGATTGTTATGTCCCCTGCCCTGCTTATGTTGCTCAGAATTGCTTTTGGTATTCTAGGTCTTTTCTGGTTCCAGATGAATTTTGGGAATGTTTAGATATATATGTGAGATGTACTAATGGTATTTTGATTGGGATCACATTAAATCTATACAGCAGTTTTGGGAGTGTGGCCATTTTCACTATGTTGATTTTTCCTATCCAAGAGCAAGGGGTATCTTTCCATTTTCTCATGTACACTTTGAACTCCTTTTTTAGGTTACTGTAGTTTTCATGGTACAGATCTTTTATATCCTTTGTTAAATTGATTCCTAAGCATTCCATTTTTTAGATGCTATCGTGAAGTGTGTGCTTTCCCTAATTTCTCTCTCTGTCAGTTTGTTGATTGTGTACAGGAAAGCTATTGATTTTTGAGTGTTGACTTTGTATGCTGCTACACTACCAAATTTGGATATTAAATCTATGAGTTTTTGATGGAGTTTTTGGTGTCTTTTTCTATGTAGAGTATCATGTCATCTGCAAATAATGATAATTTAACTTCTTCTATTCCTATCTATATTCCTTTTAGTTTTTTCTTTTGTCTAATTTTTCTGGCTAATTTTTCCAGAACTATATTCTGCAGAAGTGGTGATAATGAACATCCTTGTCTTCTTCCTGATTTTAGAGTGAAAGCTTTCCATTTTTGACCATTTAATATTATGCTGACTGTTAGTTTGTCATAGATAGTTTTTATAAGAATGAGGTAAAGACCATCTATTTCAATATTCCATTGAGATTTTATAATGAATGGGTGTTGGAGTTTGTCAAATATTTTTTCTGCATTTATTGATATGATTAGGTGATTTTTGTTTTCAGTTCTGCTAGTACGGTGTACTGTATTTATTGATTTGTGTATTTTGAACCATTCCTGAATTCCTGGGATGAATTCTATTTGGTCATGATGTATAATCTTCTTGATGATTTGCTGCATTCTGTTTGCTAGTATCTTATTAAGGAATTTTGTATCAGTGTTCATTAGAGACATTGGCCTATAATTTGATTTTTTGCTTGGGATCTTCTGTGGTTTTCCAATCAGGATAATACTTGTTTCCAGGAATGATTTTGGAAGTACTGCTTCCCTTTCAGTTACAGTAAAGAGTTTCAGCATTAGTGGCATTAGTTCTTCTCTAAATTTCATGTAGAATTCAATTGTGAATCCATCAGTTCCTGGATTTTTATTTGTAAATAATTCACTAGGTTTTCAATTTCATTGGCTGATATAGGGTTATTTAGAATTTTAATATTTTCTTAATTTGTTTTGTGAATTCAATTGTGACTAGGAATCTGTCCATTTATTCTGTGTTTTCTATCGTATTAGAATATAGGTTCTCATAGTAGGTATTGATGATTTCCTGGATTTCGGTGGGATTCATTATGATTTTCCCCTTTTCATTCCTAATTGCTTGAATATGCATTTTTTCTTTCCTCTTTTTGATGAGGTTGGCCAATGTTTTATCAATTTCATTTATTGTTTAAAGAACAAAGTTTTTGATTCACTGGTACTTTTTATTGTTTTCTTACTCTCTAATGCATTAATTTCTGCTCGTCTTTTTATAATTTCCTCCCTATTACAAGGTTTGCGTTTGATTTGCTCTTCTTGCTCTAGAAGTTTCATGTTAAACATTAGGTTGTTTATTTGAGCTCATTGTTTTTTAATTTAAGAGAAAAAGACACAGAAAAGAAAGACAAAAAGCAAAAGAGACAGATAAACAACAGCAAATTCAAAAGAGAAACATTACAGGTTTACAAAATAAGATGATAGGAACTTGGCAATGGTTGCAATATTGCATATCGTTACCTGCAACATGGTTGTTTACATTGACAGATATAGACATGAAAAATTGATCTAACCATGAGTATTAACCGTTCTTTCTCAATAACTAATATTCAGCAGTATAGTCATTTTAGATATCTTACATGAACATATATACAGATTTATGCCATTTTCCTTTTTCCTCTTCTTTTCTCCTTTTCCCTTTCCCAATTACTTTTGCTCTTTGACCAGTTTCTTACCCTTACACAGTATATATTGTAGATTTTGGATCATATATACTTTTTCAGTTTCTTACACTAGGGAAACAACACGGTATTTACACATGTGGGTTTGATCTCACTTATGAGTATGGTCTCAAGTCGTGTCTATTTACTTATAAAGGTCTTGATGAAATCTTTCTTGATAGCTGAGTAGTACTCCATTGTATAGAAATACCATGTCTTTTTTATTCATTCCTTGATTGATGGGCACTTGGGTTGTTTCTAAGATTTGGCTATTACAATTTGGGTTGCTATAAACACGGGTGCACAAATATCACTGTGGTATGATGTTTTCAATTCTTCTGGGAAAATGCCCAGAAGTGGGATAGCTTGGTCAAATGGGATCTCTAATTCTAGCTTCTTGAGGAATCTCCACACTGATTTCAACAGTGGTTTCACCAGTCTACATTCCCACCAACTGTGGAGAAGTGTTCCTTTTTCCCCACAACCTCTCCAGCATTTGTTATGAGTTGATT
>RJWM01041319.1:0-14960 GCA_004363535.1 Dasyprocta punctata | reverse complement strand
GGTGCTAGATGAGGGGAAAAAATAAAGTCCAATAATGGTGCCGTAGTAGAGAAATACCACGGAGAGGTGGGATCCACAAGTGGACAAGGCTTTGCACATTCCTTTGGTAGATGGAACTTTCAAAATGGTGGCCCCAATAAGGCCGTAAGAGATCAAGATGCATATTAGTGGCAAAGTAATGACTGCCACTCCCACTGTGAGAATGACCCACTCATTTATGGAGGTGTCTGAGCATGAAAGCTTGAGTAGGGCAGCAAGGTCACAGAAGAAATGGGCGATGGAGTGGTCAGCACAAAAGGACAGCCGAGCCAGGGGAAGGGTGTGAGACAGGGCACTGGTGCTGGACAAGAGCCAGGAAATGGCTACTACCACTCCCCTCTCATGATGCTGGTGTAGTGGAGGGGGTGACAGATGGCTACATATCGATCATATGCCATTGCTGTGAGAAGGAAATTGTCCAGATCAGTGAAAAATATGAAAAAATACATCTGTGTTATACATCCTGCATAAGGGATGGATTGGTCCTGAGTTTGCATACTCTTCAGCATCTTGGGGACAGTGACAGAAGAAAAGGAGACATCAGTGAGAGCCAAGTGGCTGAGGAAGAAGTACATGGGGGTGTGGAGGCGGGAGTCCAGCCTGATGAGCAGGATGATGAGCAGGTTCCCCAGCACTGTGGTCAGGTACATGACCAGGAACAGGGCAAAGAACGCAGCCTGTTGCTCTGGCTGGGTGGGGAGCCCCAGGAGGAGGAACTCGGACACGCTGCTCTGGTTTCCCCTCCTCATGGTCCTCGTCTCTCTGCTGGGAATGGAAAGACAATGAAGAAAGCAGAAACAAACAAGTATGATTTACAGCAGGCAGATTAAAAACAAGCTCCTTTCTACCTGTGAATACTGTATGAGAATGTCTGACTGGATCGCCATATCTTTACCAAAAGTCATTTAAAACTACATGATGTATAAAATGAGAGTTTGCCGACATAGAAGAGAGTTTGACATGGAAGAGAAGCAGGATCTATTGGCATTTTTCACTGTCTAGGAAGGATGTAAGACCAAACTGTAGTTTGCAGCTACATCTGCAAACTTCCCAGGGTATTAGAAGACGGACATTAAATTAAAATCTTCCTAATTTCTATTCTGTTTCCATACTTTTAAAATTATTAATAAGTAAAGAATCAGGCAAGCATTTCGATAATATACACCTAAAGAAAACTGGATGAGAAATAAACACTCCAAAATTTCCATTATGTATTCAGTTAATGAGAAAAGAAACACATCCATTGATTATGATATTGCTACTATAAAAAGCAGAAGTATTATTGGCAGTTATACATTTATTGCCAGTAATCACGTTTATCAGGGTCTTTTAAACAATTTTACAATCTCTTTTTTGATTCAATAAACTCCCATGACACTATGAAAATTCACAATAAATAATAGGAAGGGTGTTATTTTATTATCAAGAACAGCTATGAGAGGGATCCTAATATTCCCTTCCCTCTTATTTTAAACTTCCTCATTTGGCAACCTGGAGTCCTTTTTTTTTTTGTCACAGGGTCTTGCCATGTAGTTCAGAACAGTCTTGAACTCACTATGTAGCCCAGGCTAGTCTTGAATTCACAGTGATCCTCTTGCTTCAGCCTCCTAAGTGCTAGGATTGCAGGCATGCACTGCCATGCCTGGATCATTCTGGCAGCTCAAACTACAGTACTTGTTAATTATTCCTGTCAAAGTTCCAGACATATCAAGGATCTCCTGGCATCATTGTTAAGTATCTTATAAAATCTACCCGTGGCTCTCCACAACATCTACCATCTACCCATTAAAATATCTGAAAGCTTAAGTTACCAAATCCTGAAAGACAAGAAAAGAGTTGGTGATCTATATCTTAATAAAAGTCCCCTTAAAGTAAGAAAATTAATACTGCCTACTGCAGATGCTTACATAGTGTAAATTAATGCAAGATGTTAGGATTTTGTAATAGTAGTTCTTAATTGAAGAAGAAATTTAGAAAATACTCTACAGGTTAATGATAGGTTTAGAATTCTTCGCTCATAGGTAAATGGATGCAACTTAAGAACATAATATTAAATGAAATAAGTTAGACACACAAGCTCAAATGTTACTTGGTTTCTCTTGTATGAGAAACAAAATCTGTATAAATATACAAATAAAGAGCAAAATAGAAAAGAGATAAACAGGAATTAGGGAGAAGTTCAAATACTTCTCCAAATCACATATTTTGCTATTTCAAAAATATTTTAATATATATGCTAATTCGTTTCATTCATACTACCAGTTTATCTTAGATAGTTGAAAAGAAAGTTTAGTTTTGTGGTATTATGTTTCTTTTTTTGTAAGAATCTTTTTGGTTTATGTCTTGTACTTTGAGTAACTACTTTGAAGATACTGATACATGGTATATTAACTATTGTTATTATCCTATTATTTTGTTATAAAATTTTGCTTATTTTTTCATAAAAGAAAAAAATTTGCTTCTTTAATCTGAGTGATTTGAGCATATTTCTATCTCTTATGGGTAAACATCTCTCTTCTAAATTTACTGAAAAGTAATAAATATAACAGGTATGAGCAGTATCAATTGAAGATTGCCTAGTTCACATTCTCAATGTGTCCCTGCTCATTCAAACATTTTGGGTCTCACTGGTGCTGTGATCTTAAGAATAGCACCTTAATAGCTGCTTAATAGCATTGCAATTAGAATTAGCATCAAACCCTGGTAACATTACCTTGTTTTTGTGAGTTCTGGGCAAACAACCCAGTTTAAGTCTCAGTTTTCATCTCTTTACTGGTGATAAAATTATGAGACTATTCCTGAGAATATTCCAAATATTAATAAGATATCACATATAAAAACTATAAATAATTTGCACTAGTTAATGTTAATTTCCTTCCCTTTACTTCATGAGACCCTTTAATTTATCCTCCTGATTGCCTACTTCTTTCAATAGGCAGATACTGGACAGGGTTCAGATGCTACAAAGCTACCTCATCGCCACATTGTGACCAGATGCAGGCAAAGGGCTTAGACAGTAATGATGGTGTTTGGGTCAGACGCAGAACCCAACCACATCCTGCCTAGTAGAAAACCACAATAACTCAGATGTCATAGTGTTCAGGACTTCTCCCTGTCTTTCTCCTCTTTTTCTGGTTTCCCTTATGCTGCAATAAGATGACTCCTTCCCGAAGTTATAAACTTTTCTAGTTTGGGGATTTTAACAAAATTCCCTCTAATCACTTCAGCTACATCTCCTTTTTATCTGCCAAATTTTATGTGAAGACTATGTAAAGACCCATTCTACCACCTTCATCCTTCTAAATATACCTTAACTGCTACTGGCTAGCAACTGATATTTTCTGGACAGCGAGATGATGTGTCATAGGAGACAAAGCACACATTTGGGTAAAAGGGATTCAAATCACCTTTCCTCCATTTGTCAGTCATTTGTCTTTGGCAGAAATAATGCACCACTTGTAGCCTCAGCTTTTCCTCTGTAAGACTGGGACAATAGTCTCTGAATTTTACTGTCAGAATTTGAGATAATGCATACAAAGCACTAGCTCATGGAATGTATCCTGTATGAGGTCACATGTCTTCCATTAAAAATAGAGTACAGAGGTCTCTAGGGAAGAAATTTAGGGTCTCATCTTCAATTAAAGCAAAGAAATAATAAATGTATTGAGACATTCAAAATCCTCTTTTCTACAGATTTTGAAGTATACAATATATTGTGGTAATAGATCTTTCCTAGGAGTAAGTTTCCATGCCTTCAGTGAAGGTATTATATTAGGAATTGAAAGGAAATCTTCAAGTACATTCTAATAAGAAGTTGCAATATGAATGCTGCACTAGGTTAGAAAAGCATCAAAGCTTTCTACTGAAAACTGTCCTTCCAACATAACTTATGGGTGGAGTAGAAGTGCTGTCTATAAGAGAGGACATGATCACTGACTTTGGAGAGAAATATTGGGACTGGGAAACACTCCACACAGTAAACAAGCACACTTTCTGATGCCTAAAACTTGAATGAAGAGATAGGACACCCAACCTGAATTTGGAGACCTTCTAATTTGCATAACTATCTGACTCTATTCCTCATCTCCTTAAGGCTGGGGGTTAAAGGCATGAGCATCACTGATCAGTAGTGATTGCTGTATTCCTGACTGTAGAAACTAGGAATAAGAAATGATTTCAGTAGGATCACAGAGAGGTGCTGAGTCCTTGTGAATACACGCACACATGCACACATAAACACACATGCATGCAGACGCACACGCACATACCTAGGGCAACCATCCTACTGAGGAAGGATACTCCGAACTTATTCTCAGTTTATTCAGTTCCCAGGAATATGTACTTATTTCCCAGCTTCTCTCTAGGCCTCATGACCAAACTTATCTTACAATTTCTGTGGTTTTAAACCACTTACTGACATCAAGGAGGAAACTCATGAGCTGAAGCTTATTCTTCTCAAATCACCAGCGTCAGAAACAGAGATGTGAAGACTCCATTCTATTCACTAGGGAGAGGACCCAGTGGGACAGGGCACCAGGTTCTTGGTTAAGGACATGCATTAAACATGTGTTAATTTCTCAGTTTTCCTCTCACTCCCTCCAGGATGGATGCCCTCGGGTGGGGGTTCTTAAACTTTGCTTTCCAGCAGAACCCTCTGGGGAGCTTATTTGGAAGCAGATCCTAGCTCCACTTCCAGAGAGGCTCATTCATGAGATCTAGGGTTGATCAATTCTCAGAAGAGCATTTCTAAGGGCAGTCTTTGAAGAAACACTGGCCTTAGGAACAGTGTCAGGATGCATACCATAAGAATGGGAGCCCAAAAGAAGATGGGTGAAGATGTCCCTGCCAGATTCAGTTTTCCCCTGGTAGGGTCATAATTTAAGATGTATACAGTTTGAGATGTAAAAATTGGAATTGTTTTGGTTTGTTACTTATAAAATTAATTCCTCTTCTTATGGGAATCCAGATAATATTGAAATGAAAATAGTGAAGAAAGTCAAAATATCTCACCTTCTGATTATTTAAAAATGTTTTTATTAATGCAAATATACATTTAAATAAATAGGATTTATTTTGTAGTAAATTATAGCTTTCTTTTCTATAACAGTTTTGATATTTACATTTCCATGTCTATGCACCTCACAACATTTAAAATACAGTTAAAATATTTGTTTTAGTCAGCACCTTCTGGATTAATAGATTGCCCATGAAACTTTATTAAAAACTATTTGAGATCTTATGTATCTTAATTGTCTCATTAAGGCTACTTCAATTTTTGTAGTTAGGGTATTCAAGGGAATAGATTTAATACAGGGCATATAATTTGTAGTCAAATGCAGAAGAGTCTAAGAGATCTGTTCACTCACTAGAGAGCCAAAGAATCTAGCCAAGGGCCTGGATTCCAAGGCAATGGGCTCCATTACTCCAGCTGGGGACCTAGAGCCCATGACAATGTCTCATTCAAGTCTGTATCAAAGATCTGCACTGGGAAGGTCCAAAGGCCAGTGGTAGATGCTAGACATCTGCACCAGTGGGGTGAAGGATCTGTGACACCAGGCTGAGGGATCTTCACTGGAGCTGGGAAACAATGTTCACGGTAAGGAACAGAGCTCCCCTGCAGAGAACCGCAGCCATCCTCAGAGACAGTGAGGACCTGAGCTCCTCCAACGACGAGAACAGCTGAGTTCATATCAGGAAAGCCAGCGGGACAAGCTTCTCCAGGAGAATCCACAGCGCACCACCTTCCCCTCCAGTTCTCCCTTCATGCTGTTGGCAGCAATCCTCAGGTGGGCCTTTTATACCCAGGGCCACACTGACTCAGTTCAGATGGATATTACAAGTTGACTATTAGTTAATCCACCACACCAACCTTTCTAAAAGCACAAAAGCATCAGTTTTAATGGGTTGTTCTGTATTGACTTCTCTCTACCTGTGGCCTATTTTTTCAAAAAGAGAAAAATTCAACTATAAAAACAAATGAGAGAAGTCTGAGTTGAAATCTGTGGAAAGGGAAGACAACTCTACCAGACTGTCTTCAATTGTTCATAGCTGGGGTTAAAAGTTATATTATGAAATTAGATGAGTAACAGAGAAATGTTATTATTGTATTCCACACATATATTAAATATCAAACTTTGAACTTTCAAAATGTTTTGATTTCCATCATTATATCTCGAACTTGTGGTTATAGCTCAGTGGTGGGGCATGTGCTTAGCATGTGCAAGGCTTGGGGTTCAGTCCCTTGCACTACCACCAAAAAAATCATCTTCATACCTCAAATGAACTCTAAGGCATCTACAACCTTCATTGTCATTCCAGCTGTTGGTAACATACTAATTAGTTTTATATTTATGTATAAAAGTGGATAAAAGTATGGTATTTTTCATAGGGCAGATGCAAAAATTAAAGAGATACAAAGGTAGATAAAATATGCATCTAATGATGATAATAATTTTGATTTAATTTAATACAAATGCTATTGTATAGGCCAAGTTAATAAACAAGGAAAGTTCAAGGAGGCCTTTTAGAAGTGAATAGTGTAAAAGGGGTCAATATCCTGGCAAGAATTCAAGAGCATCTTTGTGGAAATGCAGTTTTTTGAAATTATCTAGTGTTTTATAATTAATACACATTTTATTATATCATGCATAATTGTTAGTTTAAAAATTTGAATCTGTTTTTAGAGTTATTTTAGTACCTGTGAACATATCCAAGTGCTTCAAGGAAAAGCAGACTATTGATTGACATTAGTCAAGTTACAAGTCACAATGAAGTTTCTCAAAGCCTAATGGAAGGCCAGGGGTGTAGCTCCGTGGTGAAGCACCTGCCTATCAAGTGAGAGACCATGAATTTCATTCCTGACATCAGAGAAGAAAAAAGTAAAAAGCCTAATGGAAACACTAAGCCACTGATGAACACACAATACACATTTTCCATATGTTTTGGTGCGATAATATAAAATACAATATGTAGTATTTTTATGTCTGCCCTCTATATGGAAGAGAAAAGAAACTCTAGTGGTTCAGGAAAGAATATTAGATTTCTTATCACTGGAATACTATCATGAGAAAACCTTGAAAAAAGGAAGGTATTGATCTGAAACTGTCAATAAAAATCACTGATATTTTCTAATACCAAAATAATTTAAGCTGTATCATATTTTACTTTATCTACTGCTAGAATTCCTGTAAGGTGTGCTTCCCACAATTTCTAGGATTGAGTTTAAAGTATTTATCTTTAAATACTAACTACAAACTGTATGTTTTAAAAAATAAGTAATAAAATTAATTTAATATTTTCTTATCAAAAGGAATTTTTTAAAAAGAATCTCAACTTAAAAGTAGAATAGTAATTACTAGAGGCCAAGGAGGGAAAGGTGAAGAAAAACTAGAGGAAAGTTGAAAAATAGGTATCAAAAACACAGTTAAATGTGAGGAATTAAGTATAGTGTTCTGCAGCAGTAGTACGACTATAGTTCACAGTATCAATGTGTTTTATGAAAAACTAGAAGAGATGATCTTGAATGTTCCAAAGAAATGATAAAGGGATGGAAATACTAGTAACTCTGATCAATACATCGTGTACATATAAAATATCACTCTGTATCCCATAAATACTACATATTTTGTGTTAATTAAAAATAAAAAAATAAAAATCTACGTATAAGTGAGACGATTTCTAATAAGATAGTGAAATTCCTTTCAAAAGTATTTACCAAAAATATCTAATATGCCATCATTAATTAGGGAGACATAAAGGTTTTGAAACACATTCAAATAGAAACTCAAACACATGAGATTAACCAAAATGAAGTTCTGACTTAAAAAAGAGTACAGTTACTTTGCCATTGTTGTTACTGTGAGAAAAAAGTTGCTCTACTAAAGAGTTTTGCAAGGGCCTCTTTCATGTCCCTGTTCCTGAGACTGTAGATAAAGGGGTTCAGCATGGGCGTGACCACTGTGTACATGATGGCTATAATGATGTCCTTGTTGACAGAACTGCTTACTGTTGGGAAAAGGTACTGTCCAAATATTGCCCCATAGTACAGAGAAACCACAGAGAGGTGGGAGCCACATGTGGACAATGCTTTGCAGATCTTCTTGGTTGAAGGGACCCTGAGGAGAGTGGCCCCAATGTAGCCATAAGATACCAGAATACATATAAATGGCAGAGTAATTACCACAACTCCCACTGTAAACATGACCAACTCATTGAGAAAGATGTCTGAGCAGGAAAGCTTGAGCAGGGCAGCAAGGTCACAGAAGAAGTGGGGAATGGTGTTAGCAGTGCAGAAGGACAGCCGGGTCAGGAAAAGGGTGTGGGAGAGGGAGCTGGCACAGGACAGGATCCAGGATATAGACACTAATGAGGTACAGAGCTCTTCCCTCATGATGGTGGTGTAGTGGAGAGGGTGGCATATGGCAACGTATCGGTCATATGCCATTGATGTAATAAGGAAGCTATCCAAGTCAGTAAAAAATATGAAAAAATACATCTGGGAAATGCACCCTGCAAAGGGGATGGATTTAAGATTAGTCTGCATGTCCATCAACATCTTTGGGACAGTGACCGACGAGAAAAAGACATCTGTGAAGGCCAAGTGGCTGAGGAAGAAGTACATGGGGGTGTGGAGGCGGGAGTCCAGCCTGATGAGCAGGATGATGAGCAGGTTCCCCAGCACTGTGGTCAGGTACATGACCAGGAATAGGGCAAAGAACACAGCCTGCTGCTCTGGTCGGACAGGGAGCCCCAGGAGGAGGAACTCGGTCATGCTGCTCTGGTTCTCAGGCCTCATGCTTCTCTTCTCACTGATGGGGTTGAGAATGGTTGACAATATTAGGGGTGGAAATAATTTTTAGCAATTGTATTTTAAAAAGTCAATGCTCTATTTCAAGAAAGTGGGAAATTTGATCTGTTTTTGTATTTTTCCTTATATACTGGTATGTAAGTGAACTGGAAAGCTATTGAAGGACAATCAATAATAATGAAAATCATTATTTTGAAGTTTTCCAGCAAAATGGGATTATTACACAAAGTGAAATTCCTGTGACATTGAGGACTAGTTTCAGCTAAGTTATTGCCCCAAGAAGTTCCATTAGAGGATTTGACATTAACATCCATTGTGAAATTTCAGATAAGAGGTAACATTTTTCTGTATTTTTTTTATTTTGAAGAGAATAAAACCAAACAAGACAAAACAGATCAGAGTAAACCAAACAAAACAATAACATGGTACATGACTTCAAAGAAAGATAAAAGGAAATCAATAATGGCTACCATAATACCTCTTGTTATCTTCAAAATAACTGCCCATACCATCAGGCATAATAAAATCAAACTAAATAGTACAGAATAAAATCAGTCAAAACAAAACAATGGATGCAATACTGGACTTCAAAACAATAGTAAAACAACAGTGGCTATCATAATGCCTCTTGTTATCTTCTAAGTAGTTGCTTATATCATCAAACATAATACAATCAAACAAATCAAAATAAAATAAAATCACTCAAAGCAAACAATGAAAGCAATATAGGGCTTCAAAACAAGGTAACAGGAAATCAATAATGGTGACCACAGTGTATTTTGTTATCTTTGAAATAGCTGTCCATGCCAACAAATATAATAAAATTAGACATACCAAAATAGAATAAAATCAAACTAAACAAAACAATGAAAGCAATACGGGATTCAAATCATGATAATAGATTAACAGTGGCCACTGCCTTCCCTTTTTAGACACTTTCTCCCCTTTCACTTTCACAATATGTATTGTGTATTTTGAATCCTACTAACTCCTTTAGCTTTTTATTCTAGGGAGACAACATGATGTTCACCCATATGACTCTGGATCATTTCATCCATGCACATGATCTTAAATTGTATCCATTTACCTACAAGAGCCTCGAGATTATCTTTCTTTATAGCTGAGTAGTTTTCCATTGTATAAAAAAGCCATGTTTTTCTTGTCCATTTAGCAGCTAATGTGCAAGCTATCCCCACTTCTTTCTGGTTCCCTGTCACATAGAGTATTGTTCTCTCTCCTTTGACTTTCAGTCTATGAACCCCCTTTTGAGTTAAATCCATATTGATGGATCCTGTCTCCTGATCCACTCTGCCTGTGTTTCTTTTTATTGGTGAATTGAGGCCATCTACATTAATGGTTATGGCCAACATGCACTGCCTTGTCTCTGCCATGCTATTTTCCTGCGTTGGCTGCCTATTTTTCCTCTCCATTCAATATTCTGCCCCACTCAGTGATACCCCTCTGCCACTGTTTCTGGAGCTGTGGTCTTTTTTCTTATCTCTCTCTAAAATGTCCTTCAGTATTCTTTGTAGGGTTGGTTTGGTGGTCATGAATTCCTTCAGTTGTTCTTTGTCATGAAAGTATCTTATTTCTCCATTAATTTTGAAAGATAGTTTTGCACAGTGCATCAGTCTGAGTTGGAAGTTGTTTTCTTTCAGGACTTGAAATGCTTCACTCCAAGCTCTTCTTGACTTGATGGTTTGTGCTGAGAAATCTGTCATGATTCTGGTGGGTTTTCCCTTATAGGTGATCTGTTTCTTTTCTCTAACAGCTTTTAATATTCTGTTCTTATGTTGAATTTCTGGGATCTTGATTATTATATGTCTGAGTGTAGATTTATTTTGGCTATGGCTAGCTGGAGTTCTAAATGCTTCACTTATCTGAATGTCACTTCCTTTTTCCATGCCTGGGAAGTTTTCTGATATTATTTCTGTAAATAAACTTTTAATGTCATTTGTGTTGATCCCTGCTTTTTCACTCACACCTTTTATTCTTATGTTATGTTTCCTTGGGTTGTCTTGCACCCATTGAGTTGTTACTTCCTGGTTCCTTGTTATATTTAAGAGATCTTTCCTTTTGCAATCACAAGCTGAAAACCTGTCTTCAAGATTTGAAAGTCTATCTTCAGTTTCTTTCAAGTGGTTTTGCCAGCTTTCAATAGAGTTTTTAATTTCCTGGATATCTCTTTGAATCTATTTCATGTATTCTAAATCCTTTTTATATTGTTCATTCAAGATTTCCCTCATTTTCCTATGCTCCTCCATTTTTAATCTATGTTTTCTTTAGAAATGCCTAGCAATTCTTTTATTATATGTTTCATTTCTTCTTTTATCTGAGTTAGTATTTCTGTTCTACTTTCTTTTATAGCCTCATGAAGTTGTTTCTTTACTTCAGTTGCCATCACTTCAGAAACTTCAGGTGTGTGACTCCCGATCTCTTTTGTGTTCGCATCTCCTGGACTTGCTCTGCTTGGATTGGAGCCAAGAGATTGCCTTTTGCTTCTTCCTCTTGACATATTGCTGGGTTCTTCTGGACAAGTGGGTACTAGGGTCCCAGGCACTTCCCGCATTGACCACAATTTCTCTGAAGTGGGACTGTTTGGCTCTTCTAGCCAGTGCTGGCTATGAATATCTGATGGTGGCCATTGGGCATGTTGGTGCAGAGCTGTCTGCTGCATTTCCCCAGCCTGCATTGGATCTCTGATGGTTGGTGGAGTGCTTGTGGGGGCGGGGATGGTCACTGCCTGCAGACCTGGGCTGGTCACCAGCAGGGATCCTCCACTACCACCCCTGAAGCGTGTACGAGGCCACTGCCTCCAGACCAAGCTGGCTGCTGGCAGGAAATCTCCACAATATCTGCTAGAATGAGTGCAGGGGCAGGGCTCAGTCCAAGCAATTTCCACAGTTCTGTGTCCAGCTAGGAGCTGCTGGAGGAAGCTGGGAGCAGTTCTCATTCTGGGCTTATCCAGTCCGACTCCAAAATGGTTCCTGGCTAATTGCTCTCTCCCACGGGAGGACCGAGTCCTCTGCACTCACTGCCAGTCAGTTCAGTCTTCCAGATCTGCTGCTCCCATCCACTGCCACTCTCCTCCAATGCTGCCTCTCTCTGCAGAGGTCTCCAGGGTCCCTACTACCACATCACCTTGATCGTGTGTTCCCAGGTTCCAACAGTTCCTCTTGCACAGTGGGTCCAGCTCTAGGCAAAAGTGCTGCCCGTTATTGCCTTCTTCCTTTAAGTTTTTCTTTTTACTCTTTCTGTGGGCTTCAAGTCTCACTTTAGATTCTTCCTGGGTCCAGGGGATCCACTTCCTTCCTTCATGTCTTTCCCATGACGCTATATTCTAGCATCTGGACTGTAGCTCTCAGAGGGGCTGTTTACTCTGCTGCTTACCATTCCACCATCTTCCTGGAAGTCCCTGGAGAGAGAACTTTTTCAAAGAAAAGGATGCAAAGAATAGTATTGTCCTCCCTTCTCCGAAGTCACCAGGATGCATATTTTTTGTTTCAATTAAAAAGAAGGGCCCTGAAAATTCTGGATTGTATCTTTACTGCAGTCAAAGCAATCTTTTTTTTCCCAACCTATGATTTATCCTATTTAAAAATTTTTAAAGGTTTCTCACTGATTTTAAAATGAAAAACCCTAATATGGTTTAAAGAGTCACTAAGCCTTTGTGCCTTCTACATTTCCATTCCATTTCTTCTACCATCACCATTCTTACCTTTGCTAGTTTTCTGTTCCAATTTTCCTAAAAGACACATTTCCATTTGATGTCATTTAGACAACTTTCTTTAGCAGTGATGGTTTCCTGTTATCTCGTGTTGAGAAGGAAAAAACAGGACTTCCTAGAAAATATTTTATGCAAATTTAGTTATATTTTGTTGTCTACTGTCAACACAGAACAGGTTAAGTGAGAATTCAATATCTTTTTAAATTATATCAATTGTTTCAGAGTATGTATTTTAACAATTCTTTCCTAATCTAGCTCTCCTTTCCTCTCGGGTAATGCAATAAAATTCATTCCATACATACTATGAAGGCTATGATCAGAAGATTCCAAAAGGCATGAGATTTTAGCTGCAGCCCAAGTTTTCATCTTCCCTTTGAGTGCTCTTGTTATTTTAAAACACAGGACCTGTTAGTCAGGTACTGTAAGAATAATGATCCTCAGGGATATCTGCATCTTAGTCTCCAAAACCTGTGATTATGTTATTGTACATGAAAAGCGGAAATTCAGAGTGCAGGTAAAATTAAGCTTGCTAATCCATTTGACTTTTAATTAGGAAGATTATCCTGGATTATTTTGGTTGTCTCTAATCACAAATTCTTAAATGTGGAGGAGAATGCTGAAAAGTCATAGTTGGAGAGAGATTGGAAGATGCTGCATTGCTGGCGTAGGGAATGGAGAAAGGACCATGAGCTAAGGTACATAAATGGCTGCTAGAAGCTGGGAAAGGCAGAGAAGCACATTCTACTCTAGCACTTTCAGGATGCCTACATTTTGAGTTTAACACATTGAGACCCATTTTAGGTTTCTGAATTCCAGAACTGTAAGTTTAGACATTTGTGGGATATTTTTAAGCCACTAGTTTTTTTATGGTAATTTGCTAAAGCAATAAAAGAAAACTGATGCTTTAGTGTTGGAATGACTTCATGATTATCCAAAATTTCTGCTTTACACGAGTGCCAGTATATAACAAAATTCCAAGTGTCCTCCTACAAAATTTTCCTGCATACAACAAAACAATGCAATCACTCAACAGAGCTATTTCCTACCTAATGAGGAGGAAAATGAGGTTACAATGTTGGTGAAAACATTTGAAGGCGAGTCCCTGTCCTAAAAACTCTTGAGATTATCCTTTTTTAAAAACAAAAACAAGAGAATTAGAGAAGGCTTTGCTCATCCGATGGCCTTCTAACCAAGAGAAAACACTCAGCACAATGGCAAACCAATGGCAGATTTCAAAATTTCTGATTTTTCAAACGTAACTATGCAGACTTCATTCTAATTACTTTTTTTGGGTACCAGAGATCAAACTCATAACTCAGTGCCTGCCAGGCAAGTGCTTATGCCACTGAACTAAATCCCTGGCTTCATTCTAATTACTAAAAGCCATCCTCACCCTTAGATACATCAGAAATTTTGAAATCTGCCATTGGTTTGTCATTGTGCTGAGTGTTTTCTCTTGGTTAGAAGGCCATTGGATGAGCAAAGCATTCTCTAATTCTCTTGTTTTTATTTTTAAAAAAGGATAATCTCAAGAGTTTTTAGGAAAGGGACTCACCTTCAAATGTTTTTACCAAGATCGTAACCTCATTTTCCTCCTCATTAGGTAGGAAATAGCTCTGTTGAGTGATTGAGTCTGGGCCACACACAACATTAAAAGTTTTAGGCTCATATCCTTTTTCCAGTACCCAAAGATGGACATTTGCCCTTCTCTACTCCCTCTTCCACCCACTGAAGACAACATGAAACAGGGAAAAAAAAAAAAAAAAAAAAAACAAGCTTTGGAATAAGATAACCTAGAGTCATCATCATAATTGGATATGACATTTTGGTCACAAAGCAGATTTCTTAACCTTTGCAATCTCCAAAAGATGAGAATGTTTGAACAATATATAATTATACTCCATAAGTCCATTGTAACAATGAAATGATATGATATATGCAAAGTTCTAAGTACCAGTGCTTGCATCATGCTCTATAAATGTCTTCTCTCTTCCACTACAATCAAAGACAAAATACAAATCTATTCAGAGAAGAAGCAGAAGCATTTACATTCTTATACACCTAGGATTAAATGATTCGTAACAGTCTCTTTGCTGGGTTCTGAATGTTGATGCTTTGGACAAAGATATGGAATTGAGTGCAAAAACTACCAGCAAAAATAAAAGTATCAAAGCAGGAGAAGCAACATAGGATACCTATGAATGTAGAAGAAAAAGGATCCTTCTGATGCTAGAATTGTCATTCAGGAAGATGAGAAACTGATGGATACTATTCACCAGGGAAGGAAGCTCAACAAAAAATTCATGGGGAAGGCTTGTCTTTACAAAAGTAGTTTGTATTCAAAGATGCAGCAGTGGGATACAATGCACCTACTCCAGACTGTATTTG
>RJWM01041317.1:0-14965 GCA_004363535.1 Dasyprocta punctata | reverse complement strand
GTCCGGTTGGACCGGTTCTGGTTCTCCTCCGGGGCGGCGGAGCCCCCATCCCCGGAAGGCGGATCAGATCTCCCCTGATGCAAGCTGGCGCCGCGTGGCGCCGGCGCGTTGCGGTCCGGTTGGACCGGTTCTGGTTCTCCTCCGGGGCGGCGGAGCCCCCATCCCCGGAAGGCGGATCAGATCTCCCCTGATGCAAGCTCTATTTGTGGTTATTTTGATAAAAGGTGGAGTAATGTTGCTTGTTTCGATTTTTTCCCCAAGATTATTTTGACTGTTTGGGACTTTTTGTGCCTGCATATGATTTTTGCTATTTTTTCTGTTATTGTAAAAATGTTATTGGGTGTCAGATTTATTTCACTTAACATTATGGTCTCATGCTGCTTCTAGTTTTCTACAAACAATTTAAATTTATCTTTCTTTATGCTACAGTAGTACTCCATCATGTGTAAATAACACATTTTCTTCATCTGTTGATGGACATAAAGTCCACTTTCAAGATTTAGCTACTAGCATCATAAGTTGTGTTGCTTTTAACATGGGTAGGCATGTATGTCTTTAATATGATGTATTTAAAATGTTAGGAATGTTATCTGGAAGGGAGAATATCTGGGCCAAATTGAGTTTCTAGTTTCAACTTTTCGAGGAATCTGCCTACTGATTTCCATAGTGGTTGTAAGCTTAAAAATCACTTTATTACTCTTATATGAGAAACGCAGTAAAATAAAAATCAAAGACTCACCAACTACATCTTTCCTCACACCATGTATCCCTGCTGCTTCCTGGCAGAAATGCTCCATTTTTCAGTAGTTCTTCAGCAGCCTGGGACAGTGTCTCCAGTGCTAGGCCAACTCACTTGCATGCCAAAGACACGAAATTCAGTACAGAGGTCCTGACCCAAATGATTGTGTAGATCTCCTGATCCATGCCTTCACCATTACAATGGTGCCAAAGGGAAGATCAATGATCACTGAATAGAGTTGGGGAAGTCCCAAAGTAGCAAAAGATGTTGTGACTGTTATAAAGTAAATTGAATTAAAAGTCAAATACAAAAATAGCAGGGTTAAACTTGTTCAAGATGTTGCAAACAACACTAATGAAGAGACAGGAAATGATACCACGACTACAGTCCTGGCCTGCTCCATTGCCAAGGAAGGCTTTGAGAAGATCAGTAAAGGTGGAAATCAAGAGAGGTGCAATATTATCTGTTGATATTGTGATTGCTGAACTTCAGAAAGTCTAAACCTGTGACAACCCTAGAAGAAATTGCTCGATTTGCTGCAATTTTTGTAAATGGAGACAAAATAATTGGTGACATAGTATCTGAAGCCATGAAGGTTGAAAGAGGATGCCATCACAGTAAATGATGAAAAGATCCATGAGAGATGAATTAGAAATTACTGAAGGCATGAAATTTGATCAAGAATATATTTCTCCATACTTTATTAATATGTCAAAAGGTCAGAAGCATAAATTCCAATTTGCCTATGTTCAAATGAGTAAAAAGAAATTTTCTAGTGTCTAGTCCATTATACCTGCTCATAACATTGCCAATGTTCACTGAAAGCCCTTGGTCATAATTACTCAGGATGTTGACCGAGAATCTCTTTGGTTTTGTACAGGCTAATGCTTGATTTTCAGGTTGTCACAGTCAAAGATTCAGTGTCCAATGATAATAGGATGAGCCAACTGAAAGACATGTCTATTTGTAGTGGTAGTGCAATGTTTGGAAAAGATGGACTGAGCCTAAATCTTGAAGATGTTCAGCCCTCTGACTTAGGAAAAACTGGAGAAGTCATTGTGACCAAAGATGATGCCATGCTATTGAAAGAAAAAGATGACAAAACACAAATTGAAAAATTTACTCATGAAATCACTGAGCAATTAGAAATTACTCATAAATATAAGAAGGACAAACTGAATGAGTGACTGGCAAAGCCTTAAGATGGAGTAGCTGTGTTGAAGGTTGGTGGGACAAGTGAGGAGGAGGCAAGAGAAGAAAGAGTCACAGATGCCCTCAATGGTTCAAAGACATCTGTGAAAGAAGGTATTTTTCCAGGAGCTGGTGACTGATCCTTGCTTCAGTGTATTCCCATGCTGGACTCTAATTTCTGCTAGGGCAATCCACTTGGGACCCCTTCTGTTTCTCTCTGAGACAGAAGCTTTCTTTCTCTCAGTAAATATATTCTGCTCTTAAAAAATATTGCTGCTAAAGAAAATTTAAAAATGGCATAGAAATTATGAAAAGAACACTTAAAATTTCTGTCATGACCATTGCTAAAAACACAAGCATAAAAGAATCTTCCATAACTGAGAAAATCCTGCAGAGCTTCTCCAGAGTTGGTTATAAAGATATGCTCAGAGACTATGAATAGGGTAGTAAAAGGAGTCATTGTTCCTAAAAAGGTTGTAAGAACTGCTCTAGTGGATGCTGCAGGAGTGGCCTCTCTTTTACCAATTGCAGAAGTCATGGTCACAGAATTCCCCAAAGTGTAGAAAGATCTTGTGGTCGACACCATGCACTGGATGGGTGGCAGGATGGGTGACGGCACGTTTTAACCTATAATAGTACTTGGCCCTCAGTAATAAGAAGCTCCATGCAGAGTCCTCACCAGTAACTTAGAGAAGCCAGATGAAGAAAGTGAAGCAAAATTTTGCTTATGTAAGAAAATCACATACCCATCATTGCTGGTTTCAGTTACAAACTGCAATAGTTTACCACTGTCATTGTCTACACCTACAGATACTTTATTTTGTATTTTTGAATGCAAAAACATTTGGACATTCCTGAAACTTGGTGCCAGATCCATGTACCAGTGTACTGCTTTCAACTTAAATAATGGAGGCATTTCTACTACTATATAGTTACAGTCAGGATTCTAATGTTTGCCATCACAGATGAGTTCAGAAGCAGCCTTTCTGTTGAGAGTAAGAATAAGAAACAGAGAAAAATCAAATTATCTGGCAACTTTTGTATAATGAAAATCTGTTTAAAATTAGGAAAATTAAAAGCAAAATAAATGATAGACAATAGGAAGCAAGGAGAGAGATCATTCTCAGTGGGGAATGAGATTAAGAGATAGAGTGAAAAGGGAGGAAGGGAATGGAAAGATAATGAAAAAGAAATCGAGATGTGTTGAGTACCTGTACTAGCTTCCTACAAGATATGTAAACATTTTGTACTACACATATGTACTAATAAACTAAAATTAAAATGCTATTGGAATTTTGATAGGGATTGTACTTTTATGTAATGTGGCTATTTTTACTATGCTACTAATCATGAGATATTATGATTTATATTTGCATTTAATTAATTTCTTTCATCAACGTTTTATAGCTGTATGTACATGGATCTTCCTCCTGCTGGATTGTTTACTCCTAAAGTAAATATTTAAGTATATTTTTATTTAAAATAAGATTTTTTCCTTAAATAAGATTAGTTTATATGTCAATATTTTGTGAATAGAAACTATTTGTGTTCATATACTGATTTTATATCTTTCCACTTTTCTGAATTTCTGTAATTGTTTATTTACTTGGCAATCTGCCAAACTAGGGGAGGAATGACACATTCAAAATGAGAGTGCTGTTTTAACCATTATAATGTGTGTTATTTCCCCCTTTTTTTTAGAAGATCTCCCTGTGTTACTCTTGAGTTTTAGGATTCTTAAAAATGCGTTTTTTTCTGTGGGTTGTTGCTAGCTGTACTTACATTGTGGAGGAATGAGGACATGAATCTAGTATGATATGTAGTTTATGTCACTTCCTATGAAGCCATATTTATTTCACAAAACTCTAAAAATCCTTTTAGTGCCCTAATTTATGATAAATAACCTGATGCTTAGAGAGACTAAGTATTTTACCTAGTGGTTCAAGTACAACAGTGTAGAACATATTCTTTCTGGGGATCGAACTCACCACCTCTCACTTGCCAGACAGGTGTTGTGCCAGTGCTGTGCCAGCTATATTCTCAGAACCCTATTCTTTAATCAAGTTTTCCAAAGTAGAATAAATGTGGATCTGATTTACAGCAGTATATGTATTACTATTTTGAAAATTATGGTATTTCATTATTTTTGCATACATAAAAACGTGTAATGAGTTGATGCTGAGTGAATAGCCATGTAGTTGTAAACTAGATTGAGTTGATTGATAATGCTGTTTAACTCCTCTATACCTTTTTTAATTTCTGTTAAAATGTTGCATTAATTATTGAGAGCAATTCCGAACACCCCATCAAATACTGTGGCTTGTTTTCTTCCTATTTTTTGAAACTGTAAATTGTTTGTGTACATTTTCAGGATTGTTATGCCTTCCCTACAATTTGTTCTTTTATTAATATGAAAAGTCCCTCATCATACTTACTTCTGAAGTCTGCTATATCTGACATAAATACAAATTTTTCATTGCCATTCATCTGTTGGCAGGAATTTAGGCTGATTCTCAATCCTGAATATTGTGAATAGTGCAACAAAAATACGGGTATATGTGTATTTCTTCTGTAGACTGACTCCATTTTCTTCAGTTACATACCTATTGTGATGCTGCAGGATAATATGGCAGTTCAATCTTCAGTTTTTTCCCAACAGAGTTTGAGCTAATTTACATTCTTGATACTTTTTTTCCTTTGGTACTGGGGATCGAACTCACAATGCTTGCACCTGCCAGGAAGGCACTTAGGCCAATGAGTTAAATCTCCCACCCTAATTTACATTCTTATCGACAGTGTATGCTATACTCTACATCTCCTGTAGCATCTACATTTTCCCCTTGAAAAGCCCATTCTGATTGCTCTCATAAAGAAATATGAAATCTTTTCACATTCTCTTGTTGGTTTCATCACTCTGCTTTCGTTGGCTATGTAGAGGTTTTTGAATTGAGATAATCCTATTTGGTGATTATCTGTACTATTTACTGTACCATCGCTCTTATGTTTAGGAAGTACTTGTCGTTCCTATGGCTTAGTGTTTCCCCTCTGCTAACCTTCAGCAGTTTCAATGTTTCTGTTTTGGAATGTGGGACTTTGATTTACTTTGATTTTATTTTAGCACAAAGTGAGAGAAGTGGATCAAGTTTCAGTTCTCAGCATATGGATAAACGTTTTATCTAGCACTGTTTATTAAAGAGGCTACTTTTTCTCTGATGTATGTTTTTGGTTCCTTTGTCAAAAACCAAGCAACTGAAGGTGCACAGTGTTATTTCTATACCTTCTATTCCAATGGTCCACTGTCTATTTTGTGCCAGTACCATATAATATAGCACGAATTCTGAAAATTTAACTTCTCTTTTGTAAAGGACTAACATATAAAAACTTGAAAGAACTAAAAAAATCCCTCTGAAAAGCAAATCATCCAATCACCCAATAAAAGAGCAAGTGAACTGAGGCAACACTTCTCAAAAGAAGCTGAAAATTTGCCTAATAAATACATGAAAATATTGTCATCATTTTTAACTATTAAGAAAATGAAATAAAAAACTTTTTTAGGTTTCATTTTACCACAGTCAAAGTAACCTTTATCAAGCACACATACACTCTACCTGGTCCCACAATTCAGCATGATCCACCAGGGGAATGCCTGGCCAGCCTCGCAGGACACAGAGGTACTGAGCCCAGTCAAGGCCAGCACCCCAGAGCTACTCATCAGGGACTGAGAGCATAGCTGTAGGGCCTTGGAGAGATTGGGCTTCCTGCACCAGAGTGCAGAGCACACATGAGATCCATACTTCAGTGGAGCAGCCTGTGTACCGTGTCCTAGATCTTGTGGGCCTGGCCCAGCCAGGAGCAAGGCCATGGCACTGTAGGCCTGGGACTCGCCCAGGCTTGCCTGGCATACCGGAATTTCTGAACTCTTTGCAGCCAGACTCAGGGTCTGGGGGGTGCCACACTCTGGGGTACACTCTGCCTAACTCCCTGGGAGGGTGGGACTTTGGCCCCCAACCAGTAAGGCAGAGGCTCGACCCACATGCCCTGGGAGGGCATCTTCACTTTCTGTGCACAGGAAATAGTTCTAACGGGTTGCAAGACTCAGGACGACCCACCAGGAGAATGCCCAGTCAGCCTTGCAGGACACAGAGTCACATAGATTCTAGAAGAAAATGATAAAACGAAGAACAAAAGGCAGTCTCAGTACCCCTGCCCACTGAGAACAAACCCAAGAGACACTGATATAGAAGAGAGTGGAAGTCACACAACTGAACTTTCTGAAATGATAGAAAATGCAGTAAACAAACAGCTTGATGCAGCTATAGAGAAATTCAAATCAGAAATATTCTCTCAGATGAAAATTGAAATGAGAATAATTATTAAAGAAATGTGTGTATGTAAAGAAGAGCAAGATAAAAAAATACAAGAACTTAAAATGATCGAAACTTTGAATGAACAATATAAGACACAAACAGAATGCATGAAACAGATGCAAAGGGAAATGCAAGAAATGAAAAATTCCATGGAAAGTTTGAAAAACCACTCGAATGAAGCTGAAGATAGACTCTCAGATCTTGAAGACAGCTTGGGAGATAATGGCCACAAAAGAAAAGACCTCTTAAAAATAGTAAGGAACCAAGGAACAAAAATACAACAGCTGAAGAAGATGCCAAGAGAAATAATATAAAGACTAATAGGCATAAATGAAAAAGGAGGGGTCAATACTAATGACATGTGAAGACTATTCACAGAAATAATAGCAGAAAACTTTCCCAACATGGGAAGAGAATCTGAAACACAGGTAACTGAGGCATACAGAACCCCAATTAACCACAACCAAAATAAATCTTCACCCACACATATAATAATAAGGGTATCAGAACTACAGCAAGAGAAAAAAATACTAACAGCTGTCAGAGAAAAGAAACAGGTCACCTATGAAGGAAAGCGTATCAGAATCACAGCAGACATCTCAACACAAACCTTTAAGTTAAGAAGAGCTGGGAGTAAAGTATTTCAAATCCTGAAAGAAAACAACTTTCAACCCAGATTGATGTACCCTGCAAAACAATCCTTAAAAATTGAAGGAGAAATAAGATACTTTCATGAAAAAGAACAAATGAAGAAATTTGTGGCCGCCAAAACAACATTACAAAGAGTACTGAAAGACACCCTAGAAAGAGACAAAGATAGCCACAATCTTAAGAACAACAACAAAAGCAAACCACTAAGCAGGGCAAATAATTAAACAGAAAATGTAGAAAACCAACAGCAAAAACATACGATGACAGGGATGAGCCAGTACATATCAGTTATACCAATCAATGTAAGTGGTCTCAACTCACCAATAAAAAGAAACAGACTAGCAGAGTGGATTAAGAAGCAAAACCAAAAAATATGCTGTGTACAAGAAACACATTTCACTCAAAAAGAAATTCACGTACTAAAAGTCAAAGGCTGGAAAACAATACTCCATGCAACAGGAACCCAGAAAAAAGCAGGGTTAGCTATTACGTTTGCAGACAATGCAAACTTCAAACCGAGAATGATCAAAAGAGATAAAGAAGGTCATTACATACTTGTTAGGGGAAAACTTTAAGAGGAAGAGATTACAATCATAAATATATATGCACTGAATATGGGAGCACCCAACAATGTAAGACAATTCCTAATAGACATGAAAAACCAAATACACAATAATACAGTTATAACAGGGGACCTTAACACCCCACTGTCACAGAGAAACTGATCAACCAAACAAAAAATCAGCAAAGAAATAACAGAACAGAATCAAACTTGTGAACAAATGGACCTAGTAGATGTGTACTGAGTATTCCACCCAAAAACATGAGAATACACATTCTTCTCAGCTCCACACGGGTCATTCTCTAAAATAGATCACAGACTGGTCCACAAAAGATGCTTATGTAAATGCAAAGGAACTGAAATAATTCCATGCATAATATCTGACCATAGCGCAGTAAAATTGGAAATGAATGACAAAATACCTACAATAACTGCATAAACACATGGAAATTAAATAATACTCTGCAAAATAACCAATGGGTCACAGAAGAAGTTAAAGAAGAAATTAAACAATATCTACAACTGAAGGAAAATGCAAATACAAATTACTGAAACCTGTGGGATACAATGAAAGCAGTCCTCAGAGGGAAATTTATAGCACTAAACTCTCATATCAGAAAAATGGACAGAAAACACATAAAAAACCTAATGCTGCATCTGAAACTTCTAGAAAAAGAAGAGCAAGTCAAGTCCAAAGAAGGGAGGAAATTATTAAGATTAGAGAAGAAATTAATGCAATTGAACTAAGAAAACAATGCAAAGAATTAATGAATCAGAGTTGGTTCTTTGAAAGAGTAAATAAAATTGATAAACCCCTAGCCAATCTTATCAAGAAGAGGAAAGAAAAAACTCAGATTCATGCAATAAGAAATGAAAAGGATGAAATCACTACAGACCCTGTGGAAATACAGAAGGTCATCAACACCTACTTCGAAAACCTTTACTCACAGATTCGATAACACAGAAGAAATGGACAGATTCCTAGAAACCGATGGATTACTAAAGCTGAATCAAGAAGATGTAAAGCTGCTGAATAACTCAATTTCTTCTGATGAAATTGAAAATATAATTAGCACCCTACCAACAAAGAAAAGCCCCGGCCCTGATGGATTCACTGCTGAATTCTACAAGAAATTTAGGGAAGACTTAATGCCAACACTCCTCAAACTCTTCAATGAAATTGAAAGGGAAGCCCATCTCCCTAACTCATTCCTGGAAACAAGTATCACCCTAATACCAAAAGCAGAGAAAGACCCAACCAAAAAAAGAAAATTACAGGCCAATCTCCCTAATGAACATAGACGCAAAAATCCTCAATAAAATACTGGCAAATAAAATACAGCAAGTTATCAGAAAGATTATACACCATGAAAAAGTGGGATTCATCCCAGGAATGCAGGGATGGTGCAACATACGAAAATCAATAAATGTAATACACCATATCAACAGGGTCAAGGACAAGAACCACATGATCATTTCAATAGATGTAGAAAAAACTTTTGATAAAAGTCAACACCCATTTAGGATAAAAAATCTACAGAAAATCGGAACAGATTGCCTCTACCTCAACCTGATAAAAGCCATATATCGTAAACCAACAGCCAACATCTTACTAAATGGACAAAAAAAGAAAACTTTCAACCTAAAATTAGGAACAAGACAAGGATGTCCATTATCACCATTCCTATTCAATGTAGTTCTGGAAATATTAGCCAGAGCAATTAGACAAGAGAAAGAAATAAAGGGAATAAGTATAGGAAAGGGAGAAGTGAAACTATCACAATTTGCAAACGATATGGTACTCTACATAGAAGACCCCCAAAAATCCGTTAGAAGACTTCTAGAAGTAATACCCAAATTCAGTAATGTAGCTGAATACAAGCAAGCACTGAAAAACCAATAGCATTCCTGTACACAAACAACAAACTCACTGAGAGAGAAAAAAAGGAAAGCACACCTTTCACTATAACATACAAAAAAATGAAATACTTAGAAATCTATCCAACAAAGGAACTAAAAGGTCTATACAGTGAAAATTACATTACTCTGAAGAAGGAAATCAAAGAAGATTTCAGAAAATGGAAAGATATTCCCTGTTCATGGGTAGGAAGAACAAACATCGTGAAAATGGCCATTTTACCAAAATTATTATGCAGATTTAATGCAATCCCAATCAAAATACCACTTGCCTACCTCACAGAACTAGAGAAAGCATTTCTGAAATTCATTGGGAACCAGAAAAGACCTAGAATAACAAAGACAATTCTGGGCAACAAAGGGAAGGTAGGAGGCATCACATCCCCAACTTGAAACTATACTACAAAGCTACTGTTATAAAATCACCATGGTACTGGAATCAAAACAGACCTGAAGATCAAGGAATAGATTAGAAGATACAGCCACAACTACAAACACACTTAACCACCTCATCTTTGACAAAGGGTTCAAACATGTACATTGGAAGAAAGATAGCCTCTTTAACAAATGGTGTTGGAAAAACTGGCTTTCTATATGCCATAAACTAAAACTAGATCCATGCCTATCACCATGACCTAAAATAAAGTCAAAATGGATCAACAATCTGAATATAAAAACAGAGACACTAAACTTACTAGAAGACAGAGTAGGTAAAAATCTTGATGACATAGCTGTAGGAAGAGAGATCATGAACAAAAATCAAATTGCATGGGAGACACTTTCCAGAATCAGCAACTGGGATCTCATCTTTCTAAAATGTTTTTGCATGTCAAAGGAAATCTCCAACAGAATGAAAGAAAACCCACGAAATGGGAAAATATCTTAGCCAATTGTCCATCAGACAAAGGAGTTCTATTTACAATTTATAAAGAATTAAAAGAAATCAGGCCCCTAAAATTCAAGGACCCAATCCAAAAATGGGCATCTGAGATGAATACACACTTCTCAGAAGAAATACAAATGGGAAATAAATATATGAAAAAACGTTCAACATCAATGGTCATTCGGGAAACGCAAATTAAAACAACACTGAGATTCCATCTCACTCCAGAAACAATGGCCAAGATTAAAAAATCAAGCAACAGCAAATGATGGAGGGGTTGTCAGGATAAAGTAACACTTCTCCACTGTTGGTGGGAGTGCAGACTGTTGCGACCACTGTGGAAGTCATTGTGGAGATTCCTCAAGAACCTAGGATTAGAGATCTCATTCAACCCAGCTATCCCACTTCTGGGCATTTTCCCAGAAGAATTGAAAACATCATACCACAGTGATATCTATGTACCCATGTTTATAGCTACACAATTTGTAATAGGCAGATCTTGGAAACAACCCAAGTGCCCATCAATCAAAGAAAGGATTAAAATGATGTGGCATTTTTATACAATGGAGTCATACTCAGCTATTAAGAAAGATTGCATTGAGACTTTTATAAGTAAATGGACACGACTTGAGACTATACTCATAAGTGAGATAAATCAAACCCATGTGTGTAAATACCATATTTTCTCCCTAGTGTAAGAAACTGAAAAAGTATATATGATCCAAAGCTATAATAAATACTATGTAAGTGTAAAAAACAGCTGATAGAGCAAAAGTGATTGGGAAGGGAAAAGGCCGAAAGAGGGAAGGGACAAGGAAAAGATGTAAATCTGTATATTTTTATATGTAAGATAACTAAAACGAGAACACTACTGAATGTATTCGTTATTGAGAAAGAACAGTTAATACTCATATGATTAGATCAATTTTGCATGTCTATATCTGTTAATGTAAACAACCATTTTAAAGATAGCTATACGCAATATTGCAAGCATTGTCAAGTTTCTATCATCCTGTTTTGTAAACCTGCAATGTTGCTGTTGTGCATTTACTCTGGTCATTTGTTTGACTCTGTTTTTTGTCTTTGTTATATGTGTCTTTTTTTCTGCTTAAATAAAAAAAAGAACACATACATACACACACACATGCGCGCATGTGCACGCATACACCAAAAATGCTAAGGAGGTCATGAGGAAAAACACTTCTTCTACATGTAATGCGGATAAAATTAGTAAAATCACTTTGAAAATCAGTATGGAGATTGCTCAAATAACTAAAAGTTAAAATACCTTTTGACTAAGATATATCTCTTCTTCCTATATTTCTTAAATACTATAGTGGTGGATACCCATGTTTATAAAAATACAACTCACAAAAACAGCTCTGAAAATAAGGCTAGATGGCTATCAGCAGACAAATGAATGATATTAAGGCATAAAGAAGTGTTGAATTATGTCATTTTCAAGGAAATGGATGACTATTGAGGCCATAATATTAAGCGAAATATGCAATATGCAGAAAATTAAATATCGCATGGTTTCTTGCATATGAGAAAACTAAAATATGAACAAATTAAATTGTAAAATAAAGAAGAGAGAGCAAAAAAGTAAATTTTGTAGAGCTGTATTAGGTGAAGGGTTATTAAAGTAAACTAATAAAAAATATTCAAGAAACAATATAGGAATATGCAATTCCCAAAAGTGAATGTAACTGTTTTGTATCACACACATTCATGAATAGATATGTATATGTATCACATGCTTTCTTTAATATGAGGGTACTGGAAAACAATGCCTGAAATGTAGAATACATGGAAATGGATTGAAGGATATAGGGAAAGAAGAGAAGGGGAAAAGAGACAAGATAGGAGGATGAACATAGTTAAGGAAATGTAAGTGAATGTATGAAGTGTTACAGTGCAACATATTATTGTGCACAATTTGAGTTAAAAGTTATATTAAAATATACTGAAAATTTTAAATGCTATAAACACCTTTTAAATTTCTGTTTAAATAATTAAGTGAAGTATTTCAATTTATTTTTAATTCTGAATAAATTATTTTTTAGTTTTAATAGTATGTCAAATGAAAGCAGCCAATAATGAATAATAAATATTATATAACTTTATTCATAATATAAAAATAAAATTTTCATAAATATTTTGATTATGACCCCTATAGTATATATTTTTATATATTTTAGCTCATAATATACCTATGCATTTTTACATAAGGTGGATTTCTCATAGATACTATTTTGGCCTTACGTTTTATACATACAAAAGTAATATTTTTATTTCTATATTTAAACATTTAATGCTTAAAAATTAATTTTAAAATGTTATTCAAGATATTAACATATTAAAAGTTAACAGATAAATTTTTAATATTAGTAAAATATCATTTATTCCTTAATTATACTGGAAACAACCTGCTTTTTCTTTTTTGGCCTTTTCAAGAATGGGTCTTGCTATGAGGTTCAGGCTGGACTTGGGCTTACTTTGTAGCCCAGGCTGGTCTTAAACTTACCACAGTCCTCCTACCTCAGCCTCCTGAGTACTGGGATAACAGAAGTGCCCCACCATGCCTGGCTAACAAGCTGCTTTTAATAAGGATAGTAATAGATTTTTGGTAGTAACAGACTAGGCTAAAATGTTTGCAGACATTCTAAAGTTCTAGTGTGACTAAAGCAATTTTGAAAAAGAATAACAAAGTTGAGAAAAATAGAATACATGATATAGCATCCTAATATAATGCTATGATAATTAGGATTGTGTTACAAGGTTGAAAGCAGCCTAATAAAACAGTGAAAAGAATAAATACAGCAAACATAGAACAATAAACATATAGCAAGTATTCATTAAGCATTTTTTGATAGATTCTTGATATGTAGCTTATTCTAGTCTTGCCAGTCTTGAACTTACTATTCAACTCAGCCTAGGCTCAAACTCATGACCCTGCCTCTTTTGCATTCTGAATACTGGAATTACTAGCATGCATCATCACCCTTGCCAACATTTTTGAAAAAGTTGAAAAAGAGAATCTGTGTAGAAATAACAATCTTTCAGAAAATATCTCTGGAATGATTATATGTTCATCTTTGAACAAAACCAAAAAGTACCAAAACGCTGGCCTCACATCTTACACAAAAATGCACTCAAATGGTTCTTACACAAAGATGGGATAAAAGAGGTATAACATTTCTAGATAAAAATCGACATGACTTGAAGTTTAGTAATGAAATTTTAGATGCAAAATCAAAAGCATGATATATGAAATAAAAATCGATGAGATGGTCCTTGATGAAATTCAAAGCTTCTGTTCTATGAGGGATAATAATAAAAGGAAGGGAAAACCAATACATAAAGAAAGAGTAAGCTTTCAAAAATATATGTCTTATAATCTGCTTATACTCAACTGTACCAAGAATTCTTAAACAATAGGAATTAGAATAGTCCAGTTAAAAATGAAGATTAAATCCAAGTAGATATCCCACAAAAGAAGATTTATAGATGGCTAATATGCACAGGAATGGATGATCAAAATCAATTGCCATGAGAGAACTGAAGATTATAATAACAATGAAATGTCATTGTATATATTAGAATAAATAAAATTCAATAACCAGAAAATACCAGGCTGTGTTGATGATGCAGTGAACAAGAGCTTTATTCATTACCTGTAGATGTTTAAGATGATACAGCTACTTTGGAGAGAGTTTAGTATTTTAAAATAAAATTAAATAGTGTTACCTTATGACTCAGCAATCACCTGTCTAGCATTTACATAACTTCTTAGAATGCTCCTGTTCACACAAAAGTGCATATGTAAATTTTACAGGTACTTTCTTTGTAGTTGCAGAAGATTGGAAGTAACCAAGATCATCTTTAACAAGGAAAAATAATAGGGAACCGTGGTAGAATTATAAAAACATATATTATTTGTTCGGCAATAGGAAGAAACTATTGATTCACTTAGATATTTGCTTAAACTTTCAACAAATTTTGCATGATATATTGTACAATATAAAAAACTATATGTTTGTGAAAATGCATAGAATTTTAAAACACAATAACATCAATGACACAAATTTTAAAATGATTCTATCAGGCAATTGTAGGAATCCAAGAATAGAATGCAAATTCTCATTTAAAAAGTTTGTTTTACAAATCCAATGACCTCACTGAAGAAGGTATGAGAAACATAATGCACTTAGGAACTTTGGGAAACCAATGCTTTGACTGGAAAATATAAAATAACTATAAAAGGAAACCCTTCATAAACATTGAACATTTGTTGGGGCACAAGAATATATATATATATTATATATATTTCTAAATTCATTTTTCTATGAATAACAAGCTAATATAATATATATTATATATCTTATATCATATATATATATATATATATATATATATATATATATATATCAGTGAGATCAGAAACAAGATCATCTAGTGATGAGACATATAAGGGAATTCTTTTCCTTAATATAATTGGTAAGTCTAAGAATAAGAGTGAAAATGAGTTTTTTTTATTTTATTAATAATAGAAGATAAGACAGAAGAGAATCCCCCATACTTGCTACATTGCCCGTTGTAAAGTGATGCTTGGGTTGCTGACCAGAGGCCTGGCCGAACCTACAAAACAAAAG
>RJWM01041316.1:0-14977 GCA_004363535.1 Dasyprocta punctata | reverse complement strand
CATCTTATCTTTGACAAAGGGGTTAAACATGTTCACTGGAAAAAAGATAGTGTCTTTAATAAATGGTGCTGGAAAAAGTGGCTTATCATATGCTAAAGACTGAAACTAGACTCTTGTTTATCACCATGCACTAAACTAAAGCAAAATGGATCAGAGATCTAAATATTAAAGCAGAAATTCTAAATCTACTAGAAGACAAGGCAGGTAGAAATCTTGAAGACCTGGGGGTAGGCAGTGAGTTCATGAACAAAACACAAACCACACAGGAAGTACTTCAAAGAATCAACAACTGGGATCTCTTCTTATTAAAAAGTTTTTGTACTTCAGAAAAATCACCAACTGAGTGAGGAGAAAGCTCATGGAATGGGAAAGAATTTCATCAAGCTGTCCCTCAGACAAAGGACTTATGTCCAGAAAATATAAAGTATTGAAAAACATCCAGCCCCTCAAATTCAAACACCCAATCCAAAAATGGGCATCTGAGATGAACACGCACCTCTCAGAGAAAGAAATACAAATGGCAAATAAATACATGGAGACATGCTCAACATCACTGGTCATTCGAGAAATGCAAATTAAACCAACACTGAGATTCCATCTCACTCCAGAAAGAATAGCTGCTATCAAGAAATCAACTGATACCAAACGTTGGCAGAGTTGTGGTGAAAAAGGAATCCTTTGCCACTGCTGGTGGGAGTGTAGACTGGTGCAGACACTGTGGAAATCAATGTGGAGATTACTCAGAAAGCTAGGATTAGAAGTCCCATTTAATCCAGTTATTCCTTTTCTGGGTATTTTCCCAAAAAATTGAAAATGTCTTGCCACAGCGATATATATGCACCCATGTTTATAGCAGCACAATTTGTAATAGCTAAATCTTGGAAACAACCAAAATGCCCGTCAACCACAGAATGGATAAAAAAGATGTGGTATTTTGATACAATGGAATATTACTCAGCTATAAAAAAGAATAATCTTGAGATTTTATAGGTAAATGGAGGCACCTTGAGACCATACTCACAAGTGAAATAAATCAGACTCACATTTGTAAATATCATATTGTCTCCCTAGTATTAAAAAATAATTAAAAATAAAAATCTGAAAGAGAAATAAGATCCTAAATATACAATAGATATTATAACAATGAAAGGGAAAGAAAGTGCTCAAAAAGACAGAACTGCTAGGATAGGGGAAAGGAAAAAAAGGAAAAAAGATATGATTGTATGTATGTTGGTAAACACATATAAATGTATGTACATATATGTATGTTAGATAGATATCTATACTACTAATCTCTGTTAGTTCATCAAAAAGAACAGTTTGTGCTGCCATTGTTTGATTGATCACTTTTGTGCCTAGATTTTATAACCTGAACAATTTCTAAGACAACAATATGCAACATATTACCTAATGTTAATTCCCTGCTTTTCTTTGAAATTCTGTATCATTTCTCCCCTTTTATCCTGTTTTTCTTTTTAAAAATAAAAACATTAAAAAGAAACAAAATTGATGCACAAAAGGACAGATGATTGGCAGTACATTTAAAAAAGAAAGGTCAGCCTGATTTTAGCACTAATATTGTATTTATCTTATTTTGAGTTACAGAAATCAAAATTGTTCTGAAAAATGAAGATTTTCATCCCACAGCTTATCTGAGACTACGTTAAAAATTCATAAGGCAAAGCTAATAACTTTAAATTCTAATAATTTTGCATATGTATCTGCTCACTCTTAAGTGCCTTCATTATTCCCTTTGCAATAACCTTATATTCTTACTCCATTGTGCTCTAGATCTCTTCAAAATTTTCCGTGTTTATCCCCAGATGTATGTATGCTAGGAAACAGTCTCAGTCAGATAATTGGTGCCACTGTGAATTTGTGTCTTCCAGCCTCAACTTAGCCCTTGATATTGTTAGCATTTTCCTCTTCTCCATTGGAAACTGTCCCTAATATCCTCCCCATTCTCTACTCAAAATTTTGAATACTTCCTTTTTGCCTCCTCTTCTTAGAGTAAATGAGCTACCAATTGAGAACTTCCTAGATTTATAAAAGTGTGATTAGTAAACAAATGGTTCATCTGTTATGAAGAAAATATTGCTTCAAATCAATTACTCCCACTCTAAATATTCTCTCTCTCCCCTTCCCTTAATGAATCTTCTTTCTGAAGTATTTCCATTCTTCAGTTTCTGTAGTTTCTCCCTCTCCATCACCTCTATTAGCTTATAAAGGTGTTCATGTGTCATCCACTTTCAAAAGAGAATAAAATAATTTGGTTTTTTCTTGAAGTCATTACATCTAAGTACAGCTATTGGTCTAACTAGATAACCCCAGTTGTTGACATGATATGTGCTACTCTTAACTCCACTTAGTGAAACATTCATTTTCTTTATTTCTGGAAGAGCTATCAGCAGCGTTCAGCTATGGCCCTATTAGGAATTGCCTCAGGTGCAAGAAAGACTTCTCAGCCTAAAGTTACATTGTGAAATTCTCTGTTGGTAAAAGTCTTCCCATTTTAGGCCAAGCCAGAACAGTACTAAACAGAGACTGAAACTCTTACAGTTTCTTATAGATTTGGACCACGTTCTGACAGATTTTTCACAGTTTAATCACAGTTTCATGTCTCCTTTCTCCATAGCTATTGATCATAAGGGCATTTCCTAATTATTGTCTTCTATGCTAAATCTATCTCAGGTGTCTTTTGCAGAGGCTTCAATTAACATAACTGGGGATGGATGTAGACTTTGGTAAGTGATACAATGTGTTTTGGAGTTGGATCCCTTGTTGCTAGTTGGTAATGGAAGACAGCATGGATATTTCTTAGACCAGACAACTAACTAATTTTTAAAATCTCAGTGACACATTGGGCTAAACTGAGGCTAATAGACACAAATTTACAGTGGCACCAATTATCTGACTGAGATTGTTTCCTACACTACGTGCATCTGGGGATAAACATAACAGGGACTCAATTTTTTGCTTTAAAATACAAGATTTTGAAAATAATAGGGACATAAAAACTATGAAAATCGTAGTATTTGATCACTTTTGCTAAACTTCATTGAGACTATGAAAAAGTATAAAAGAAGACTGAAAGTATTAACAGAATTTCGTGCAAAATGAGAAAGATAGAATTTTCTTATAGTAGCGTACAAAACTACTCCCATCTCCTGCAGACCCTGAGGTCACAGTCAGAATTTTGTCTTCCGCACAATCTCTTTCTGAAGGAGACTAAACTCATGAAGGCAAGTCTTTTTGCTACAAAGAGGGTTCCCTGAAGCATGTAGAAAAATGTGGGCCATGTTAGATGAGATTAACATGGCAGAATTGTTACAGAAGATGGTGTAGGCACAAAATAAAACCTCAAGGCGGATGTTTATACCCATGGTTCTGCCTACAGCTTAGAACACTTCACAGTATCACAGAGAATGCACTGGTGAGGACTGCACCAGCGTTGCTGAGATGTTCACTGGTACTTCTCATCTGTACGCCAGGGCAAGCTGTAGGAATTTTGGTACAGTTCTTGGTTCACTAATGTCAATAGAATAGTAAGATCTTAAGAAAAGTGGTAGTATTTAGCAATTATAATGAGCAATACATTTTAAGTGGCAACCAATGGGGTCTAATCTACCAATAGTAACAATCTGCATTTTTAGTGTAAAAATAGATGGATAGCCAGCAAAAATTGTACTCAGCTTGCACCATGAGAAGAAGAACAAAACGTGGAATATCATAGAGCTGAACATATTCCATAATTCTATTATTTTCAAGAGTTCCCACAATAAATTAATGCCAACTGTGTGGTTTAAAACAGTAGAAAATTATCATCTCACAATTCCAGAGGCCACAGTTTCGAAAACAAGGTTGTCTCTTCTGGATGTTCTGAGGGAGAATCTTTTCCATTTCTGTGTTAGTCTGCATTCTATTGTTATGATAAAATACTTGAGAAAATCCACATAAAGGAAGAAATATTTACTTTGCCTCACAAATTCAGAGGTTTCAGTCCACAATCAAAGGCTACATTGCTTTCCAGCCTGTACCAAGACAGAAACGTAGCCAAAGTACATGATAGAGAAAAGCCACTCACCTTAGATCATCCAAGAAGCAGAAAGAGAGAAAGAGACGGAGAGGCAGAGACTGGTAATAAAATATGCCCATCAAAAAGACACTCACAGTGATCCATTGCCTCTAATCTTGCCCCATCTCCCAAAGTTTCCACTGCATCTGACGTAGCCTCCCAACAGGGACCAAGGCTTCAACACAGGAGCCTTTGGGAGACATTTCAGGTCAAATCTTTAGCAAGACTGTCTCCTAGGTTTAGGTGCTTATGGGTGATCCTTGCCATTCCTTAGTTTATAACCACATTATTCCAATCTCTGCCCCTATTTTCAAGAAGTCTTTTCTATGTGTATTTTCATGGTCTTCTTTTCTTATGATCACATCAGCCATTGTTCTCAGGGCCCACTCTAAATCATTATGATCTGTTCTCTATTAATTGTAACATTAGAGATTATTTTTCTCAGTACAAACACACTCTGATGTTTCACGTAGGCAACATAACTGAGGAGAACACCACTGCATCTGGTGTATCAATAAAACATCAAAATCATTTGCTATTTTTATAACTGACTCAGTTTTTGATCTACAAACCATTGTTTGAAGAGATGGCTAGTTCTCAAGAGACAAGGTCAGCAGTAAATGTATGTGCTAAATGATTTTCTTTGTCCTCTTCTAAGTGGACGCATCACCATATACTCAGACAAATATATTCTGTGTTGTGAATAATTCCTAAACACTTTCAAGAATGTCGTGCACAGGGTGGCGCACGCCTTTAATCCCAGCACTCGGGGGGCTGAGGTAGGCTGAGCGTTGTGAGTTCGAGGCCGGCTTGGGCTACAACGCGGCGCAAGCCGACCTGAGCTACATAGTGTGACCCTGCCTCAAAAAAACCAGGGCAGGGATTTTGGCTCAGTGGCTTAAGCGCCTGCCCTGGCAGGCGCAAGGCTGTGAGTTCAATCCCCGGTGCCGCAAAAAAAAAAAAAAAAAAAAAAAGAATGTCGTGCACAGGGTTTGGAAAGATGCTGATATATAAAGATACGACTAAGTCATCACCACCTGTGGGGGTAGTATGGGGACAAGGTAATAACAACAGTCTTGGCCAAACCTGACTCACAGGAATTCTTTTGGATCTTCAAATTGTGCAAGAGTATTTTCTTGATCCTCAGTCATATAACTAACTGGGTTGGATATATTTATTGATTGGTGGAACCAATGGACAGGTTTTCTACTCAGGATCATCCTAAGAGAAAGTGAGAAGTTTAGGATGAAACAGTTTGTGTCCAGAGACATAACTAAGTATGGAATGGAATAAGAGTTTAGCTGGTACCCATATCATATGTTAATGTCTTCTGAAGTACATCCTTCATAAAGGAAATCACTTTGCCAAATCAATAAGTCCATTGGTATCTGTTAGCTTCTGCTTTTGACCACCTAGGTGCTGCGCTGGCCCTACAACCACACACATAAAATATCCATGATTGCAGAGATAGAGAGCATCCATGTGTTCTTCATACGTGCAGAGGCATGTCAAGGTTCTGCATCCAATGTATCAGAAGTAGAGGACAAGGCTGAGGCCTTGATTTTACTTAATAGCTCTGGAACACCTTTCACTTAATTGGTGCCAAGTTAACTACATCATATTCCTTCCACCTTGGAAGGGCCATCAATTCATTCTAATAAGAATAGATATTCTGGGAAAATATTGTCTCTTTTGCCTAGAAACCCTAGCCATCACTGGTATCTGAGCTTTTACTAAGTATTTAATATGCTGGCAAGTTACTAGATAACACTGAATCAGAATAGAGTACCTTACAGTAAATGATTTGTATGGATAGGACTATCATCTAGAAGTTGTCAGCCTGAAGACAACTATAAGTGACTGACACAGCCACAACTAAAGTATAACCTTGCAAGAGAAATTACAGGAGGATGCATGGTATACAAATGATTCAGTATGTACTTTGGATCACTGAAGTGAATACGGTTTTATGTGCCCAATGGAAAGAAAAAAATGTAGTGGCTCCATTTATCATCACTCAATAATCCGCCAAGGTAATTTGTCCACAGTGCTGATATTTTCATGGGTTGATGTCTTGGTCTTCAAAGAGGTAATACCTTCCTCAGTGAGCACACCAAGAATCCCATTAAACTGCATAATATCACTGCCTGCTTGTACTCATGTCAAGGGACAAGATAGCAGGACGATTAATCATCAACATTATGGGAACAAGATCGTTGTTGCACAGTTAGAGTGGGAAAGAATGTGTGACACTAAAATGGTCTATTTGGCCAGTTTTAGGAATCTCTTTGTGTAGTTTCAATGACAAATGGTAAAAGCAGGAAATCTGGCCCAAAAAGGGAATGGTTATCAGAGTAACAGATGTTTGAGGATTGGATCATACTGCCAAGTAAGCCACTGAGACCAGTAGAAGTACTAACTGATTGCTAGAAGAATTTGCAATGAGTAATATAAGAGATTAATACTAGCTATGATTTCAAAATAAACTGAAGGAGTTATATACTATTCTACTAACCTCTTAAAATTTGTTCTCCATGGAAAAATTGACCACCAGAAACCAGAATTCTTTTCTCCTAGCGTGCAGACAATGCCAGGCTAGGATAACTTCTAATGACACACTTATGAGCTGCACAAATTCTCCCATCAAAAAACATTTATTGTCCAGCTGCTGTGAGTGTTGTTGACAGTCTTTCATGGACTGCCTGAAGGGCACAGAACTTGCTTTCCAAAATCATCATTTTTTCTGAGATGCTCTACAACTCACAACTTATCAAGAAAAGGATATGAAAATCAAGTTATTTTAGTCAAGTGATGGGACATTAGTTCCATAACTTCTCATGAATTTGGCCAATGGTGGCTGTCAGTGCCTCAACTTCATTTCAGTTTTCCTTCTGCTCAATACTCGAATACCCCACTCAGTTTTTCTTCTGCTCAAGGGCATTCCCAAATCAATGCCCTAATAAAGTCCTCTTCAAAACCTTTAAAGCATTGCTTTCTTAGGGCAATGAGAGTGAACCTTTTAAAGACTGAGTGCCCAAACTGCAACCCACAACCCTGTGATTTATCACAAAATGCCAACACTGCAATTAAACCTAAATACTGAGTTTAGAAAAAAAAAACCCTCATACACTAACATCACTTTTCTTAAATGGAGACCATAATAGCACAGGTGCCATAGGTTTGCCACCACTATTCTAAGGGAATCCCATCTTTACCATAGCTCACAGCCAAACTTTTTGTGCTGTTTTAGTCCGATCATTTCTACCTCTTAAATACTATTAATGAAAAATGAAAAATTACCTTCTTCTCCATTTCTTTTTTTCTATATAGTAAACAAATTATCCTTCCTTAACCGATCTCCTTTATGAGTGTCGGCTTCCTCATTACACTTTGCATAATGCCACCATGTTGATTCTTTTAAAATACAAGTTCACCAGTTTCACACCTATGCTTGCACAGTGTCCTCATATGTGTAGGAAAGTGTAAACATTTTCTGACACAGCTCATGGTATTCTTCAAGGTCTAAGCCTTGCCCTCCTGTCTAGTTTTGTTCACCACATTCCATGTTCTCTTCCTTGCATATGCTGAGAAAGCTGGGTTTTATTTACTTGGATATTGTATTTTGTATCACCAGTAGGCCTTGCTAAATGCAATGACCTGGAAACAAGCTTTGAATTATAACCCAATTAATTTGACTCATATACATTCCTCCATTTAGTACTACTCAGCTTAGTACTGGCTTAAAAAGCCAATCTTTATCAAACACAGGTTCTCTGGACAAGGGCTTCCACCCTGATTACCACAGCATCACAGAATTCTTCATGCTTCCCGGAGATTTCCTGTTCATTTTTCTTGTGTTTTACATGTAAGGGGGTGTATTTAGCTTGATGTCCATAGTATGTTCAGTACCCATCAAACTATATATGTTGGACTAATGAATTAATGTATACATATACATTCTTTTAATGTGAATTCTTGCATTGGTATTGTCAAACCGTCAAAGTATCCATAACCTCTACATCATGACTTCCTATTTTAAATCATAATTTTAGAAATGATATGACCTTTAAAATATCATCTGCTAATTATTTGGTCATTAGCTTTGTAAAAGAATTTAGTAATACATAAAATAACAGCTAAAATACAAAGTTTGGATTTCTAATGTTAAGATATTTGTTATAAACTAATATATGCTATAAAATTCATCTAAAAGGCATTTTATAAAAAATAATATTTTCTTCTCTATATATTTTATTTAGTATACTTAGATCCCTTATGTTATTTTATCTATCACCTACCATTTTATCAGTTTCTCTAGATAAATATAAAGTATGCTAAAAAAGTGAGTATTTAAATTTTTAAAAATTTACTATTAAAAAACACATTGCAATTAATTCCCTTCAAAACATTTCTCCTTGATTCAAACACACTTATCCATCATTCCTGCTACTTTCTAAAAAAAAGATTCTGAAATTCTTTTTCTGTCTTTAGTTTTACTATTGCATCTGCCATGCTTCCTTAATCTGTTCAAAATATTTACATTCCATAGTCATTTTGCTTTGAGGACGAGCCAGAAGTTGTATCATGTTACTTCCAGTGAAAAACATGGATAAGGACTCATTGTACTGTTCTTATTTGACAGAAATTTCTGTGGATATTTGATGAGTGATCATAAATATGGCGAGTTTATAATTTATTGAAGACACATAGTCACCTGTCCCCTTCAAAATATTCAAAATATTCCCTCTCCCTTCCAACACATTTATCCCATCATTCTTGGTAATATGCCTTTATTTGCAATAAGTTTTTTTTAATATAAACATTTGCAGTATCTTTCCATCATTCCTTGAATGAGTGCCTCAAATTTTAGACACAATCTAAGTGTTAGCGGAATGAGAGCTTTGGTCCTCATAGATATAAGACTTGGCCCTAAAGTTAGAGTTACTACCCAATTTCCTGTTTTGTGAGAAATTGCCTTGCTTGTGCTAGCGCTTTCACAGAGAACCACAGATGTCACAGCCTGACAGCAACCTTAGTTCTTTGTGGCTGCAGCATCTGAAAATCACCTCTCCAACTGACCTAGTTTATCACACCTTCGGTGCAGACAAGCTATTCTTAGGGCGGCCAGGTGCACGAATGGAGCAGGTTGTGCAGAGACTTTTCTGTCACAGGTTAACTTGTGATTAATACGGAATATTGAGTTATTTCATCAAATTTGCTTCATAGATATTTCATACAAGGTCTGCCTGAAGTTCTTTTTTTATTCACTCATATCTAGGCCATGTTTCCTTATGAATACTGAATTTCGTAAAGGGAAGTGTTGTTTACTGTTCTATATTAAGAATTTTTAGCATGTTTATTGACAAGAAAGCATTTCATGACTTGACTAGAGTAGTGAAAAGTAGGGTAGGACTAACAGTATTCAGGAAATTAAGAAAAGAATTTGATAGATACCTCTTTAGCCAAGTATGTGGGTCTTTGGTCAAAGAGGATTTAGCAAAGCTATTTAGAAGACATGATGTTACTATAAATTATTAGGAAGTTTTTAATAAGTTGAATGATAGACACTGTATTTGTAGGTGTTTAAATTGTATTTAACAGTCAGTAGTGTGGCTTTCTCTTGGGTGGTACATTACTCCATGGGCAGTTATGTATGTACAAATAAGTTCAAAATCAAGGATGGTCTTTACTATACAATGTAACTTCTCTTTCCTTGTGCTTCACAGTGGAGAGCTTTTGGAACAAATCAAAAGGAGAAAGTCCCTTTTCCCTGGGTACCTCCTCTGTCATTTTAGGTCATCCAATATAATGGCCACATTTTAATGGTATGTGTCCAGTCATCCTTCCATTATGAAAGAAGATACTGAGGAATAATTAAGTCAGAAAGATAGTGTAAATGTCCCATTATGGAGAAAAAAGTCATTGGTTTTGTCATGCTTCTTCACAGTGTCTTTCCTTATGAATTTTATATTTCAGTTTGATTTGGATAATGAAGGTTACTAAATCTTACCAATTAAATGTAGTGAGGTCTCAAAACAAAGGCTTATCAAATGCCTATCAGTGTAAAACATTATGCTGCAAGTAAAAAATGTTTCATTAATTTTTCACAAAATGTTGCCAAGCAAATAGGTTTGTGATCATCTTACAAATGAGGCAAATAAGATACCAAAACTTTAAAGAGTGGCTCAGGATCAAGAAGAACACATAATGGGCTGGAGATTTAGCTCAGTGGTGTAAGCTCCTGCCTGGCAAGCATGAGGTTGTGAGTTCAATCCTCACTACAAAAAAAAAAAAAAAAAAAAAAAAAAAAAAACAAACAGTGACAGATACCAGATTAACAATAGGACTGATTGTATTGCACATTTTTTCATATAAATTTTTGTTTATTCAGAGAGCAGAGAAAGTGGCTCAAATATATATATATATTATATATATGACATGTATAATATATAATATATAATATAAATATATTTGTTATATAGATATATATAAATATATATCTATATTATAAATTTATAAAAATATATACATTTGCTGTTTTTGTGATTTTTTTATTGGTATAACTTAGATATGATCAGATTCATCTTAAGGAATTTGCATCTGTACATGATATATTTTGATTCCTCTATTTTTTCTCTTTTCTCTCCCCTCTCTTCAACCCCTTTTCCCCTCCTTATTTACAAAGCTGTTTTCATTTTATCCCTTTTTTAATTTTTTCTTTTCCATTTTTCCTTCCTTTCTCCCTCCCTTCTTCCTAGTTCTCCTTTCATTATGCACAATTTCACAATTTCTATTACATGTTTTTGATCTTATTTACACACAAAAACATTCTTTCCTGCAATATCTGCTTCCTTTCCCTTGAACATATCCATGAAAGAATGATCAGCAGTAATATGGTTTGCATTTGGCAATAAGGGCTCTTAGAAAAAAATACTCCCACCATATTAGTTCAAAGAAAATGGCTGGTGGTTTTTTACTATCAATTTTATTGATGAGGAAATTGAGACAGGCAAACTGCCATTGACTAAGCTTCTCAGAAGGTAGGGTCTGCTGCTAACTGCTCCTCGGTGCTTTCCATAGTTGGCATGCTTTCTTTCACAACACCATAGGTAAAATTTGCATTAAAATCTGCCTCTTTATGTGCAAAATATGCAACATTTGTTTTCCCTTAAGTATCATTTTATAGGTGCTAAACTCCTAGAATGAAATATGAACATTTGGGATAGGAAAGAATTGCAGAAGAGGGCATTTTTATTTACATATCAACAAATTATAAAATATGTAGCTATCTTTGGACACTGCATTCTTCAGGTACATCTGAAATGTTATCTTGCTTTACTTAAATTTACAACTTTTGTGACACATGGCTTGTCCACCGTTTGATGTTGTCAGATAATTTACATTAATTATGGCAGCAATGACTTTTAAAATAAAATTATAGTTTAAATCATACTTTGAAATAGATCTTTTAAAAATCATTAGTTTTTATGAGCTGTTTTAATTATTTTAATCTTACATTTTAGCAGAAAAATCTCCACTGCCAAGTTAAATCTTCACAAGAAAATGAAATATAATTATCTTTTTATGTTACATGAAAATTAACGATATCATCAACACTTATATGTAAGTTCTTTCATCTTAATTTGAAGTAAAAGGCCATTTTAAAGACTTGCCTGAGAATGTATAATTAGAATTAGTGTGAGGTTTCCCTCATGATATATACCTGTATATGGCATCTTAAAGGAAAAAAAAGTGAAATAATATACAAGAATGATAAACTAAAATGATTTTATTACATCTCTATCTCAAACTTCCCACCTCAAATAGAAGGAACTAAATTCCCATGTTTAGGTGAATAAACAGTAGACATACATAAGATGAACATACTGCCCTAATAAAAATTAAAGCCAAGTAGACTTTGGGAGTCTACTGTTTCCACCATTATTGCTCCTTACATTCCTTGAATGCTTGCCACAATAGAAGGCATTGTCATGAACACAATCACTAATTTTTTCCAATTTCTCAACACTGTTTTGAAGCTGGTACTGTTATATTGATTCATAAATGACTAAACTCTATCAGAAATCTTTGGTTGACATGATGCAGAACTGCAATGTGTGATTTCAGATTCATTTCTGGGTTGGTAAGATTAAAATGTTTGTTTTGCACTGGGTCATAATTTTAAGACAAATTATAAAATTTTCAAAATTAAAAATTATTCCTTGCATCGTGGCTTTTTTCTCATTTTTAATGTCTTTTTGAAAGTTCTTTTGAGACAGAGTTGGATTTACAAAATAAATATGTCTTGCCATATGTTAACCTAATGTGTTTTTTCCTCCAAGTAGAATTTACTACAACTAACAAAGAAACAAATAGTAAGGGAAGAACTCCTGTATAGCAACAATAATTACAAAATTATGAGAACAGTAAGAAACAGTTAATACACATAAAGAAGTTATTCTGAGGGCTTAGTTTCTAAACATTTAGGTCTACCTGTTTACCAGGTCAATTTTTTGAACGGTAATTGTTCTCTTTCCCTCAAATGCTCTCCTAAAGTTGCTCAGTATTGGATTCTACCGCATGAGCAACTTTATATTTAAGGACACTAGTCTTCAAACATCTCTAGTCCATTTCATCCAAGAACATTGTACCTCATAACGCAGACAGAGCTTTGCAACTGAAGTAGTGAGGTTCACAACCCCGCAGACACCTAACAGCAGAGCGGCAGTTACTGGTAGAAATCTACAACCTCAAGGAAAAATTTAAAACTTTTTGGTTCATTCTTCCTGTTCTGAATGACTTTGTTTTTTTAAAATATATTCTTAAGAGCCTTGGTAGAGGCTACGTTTGGAAAAGTCTTTTCTAGTTTTTACAAATTCCTATGCTTTTTATACCTCATTTTATTCACATGTCCTGCACCCTGTCCTTAAAAATGTCTCCTTCCCGTTTAGAAGAATTGATGAATAGATTCATATTGAATAAATGTTTGAAAGATGAAAAATGACAGAAGCATGCCATTATTTAATCTCTCTACAAGAATTGATACCACTGCCCCCAATACCACCCTCTCTTAAATTTACACTAATGATCTTCCTTCTTGAAACTTCTAATAGGCAGAATAATAGCCTCCCAAGGTATCCTATTACCCAGAGTTTGTCAATATGCTAACTTTCATGGCAAAAATGTATTTTTCACATGCAATTTAATTATAGAAGCTGAGATGGGAAACCTATCCTACACTTTTGACTGGATTCAGTCTAATTGTATGAATCCTTAAAAATGGAGACTATTTCTCAACTGTTGAATAAAGGAGCTAGGAGAACAGGAGGATTATCAGTGAGATGCAGCACTGCTAGCTTTGAAGATGAACGTAGGATCTACAAGCCAACGAACAGAAGTCTCCTATAACAATTGGGAAAAAGAAGAAACATGTTTACCCCAACAGCTTTTGGAAAGAAACACAATCCATCCAATACCTTTATTTTAGCCCAATGGGATCAAATTTGCATTTGTAACCTACAGAATTCTAAAACAATAAATGTGTATTATTTTTATTCACCAAGACTGTAGTAAATGGTTATGCCAGCAATAGAAAACTAATATATATGTTTATTCCCCTTCCTCCTTTCAAAAGAAAGACAACATATTTTCCTCATTAATTTTGTGTTTCCATATTTTGTGTATTACAGGTTTTTATATGTTCACCTTACTTACTGGATTTTTGTGAAGATTTATGTCAGGATTTTTTTGTTTGTTTGTTTCACTGTTTGGCTTACTTATTTTCCACACAAGTAATTTGTTAAAACTACTGGATGTCTATGTGTGGTTACAAAGTACCATTCCAACAGCATTTCCAAAAGCTTGTGAGGGACCAAGCTTGTGAGGGACCAAGTGCATGGCAAATTCCCACAGATACTTTGTGTAATTAATTAAACAATAAACTCATTGTCTTTTTCAAGAACCACACTGCTACTTCTGAATCACTTTTTTCTTGAATTTCCTACATTGTTTAGTTGTACGATAATCTACTTAATTCAATATTAGAAATTCTGCTGACTCTTAACGTGCTCCTCCCAAAATTTTTTCAATAATTTCTAGCACCTAAATACAATACTTCCTCATCGTTTTCAATAACCTAATAACTCACCTAGTTCAATATCTCATTATTTCTTTGCTAAACAATCAAAATAGTATATTGCAGTAGTTCGAAAGTGAGTACAATCATTCATTTTTTTAAAACTGAATTCCAATCATACACGAAACATGTTTGGTAGCATGTGTATTGAAGGTCATCTTTTTAGACTGTTCTCTCCAATGCACTGCAACAGTGGGAGCAAAGTTCACCAGTGAGTAAGTTTAGATTTCAAGAAATTGTGGTAGACAAATTCATCTGATGAGACACGAGCCACATTTGTGGGACCATAAAGAGCATTTTTTTCATTTTTATGGTATAATTTACAGACTTATACTTACTTAACCGAATTGACAATACTGAAATGTGGAACTATGGATCTAACTGCAATGTTCCACACTATACTTAAGCAAAGCTGTGCAAAATGTCACAGTGAGCTCTGAAAAATTAAAATGTTAATAAATTTTTATGAATAATTGCCTAATTTGCACATTCTGGGGTTCAATTTCAATGCTGTACTGATTATACAAGTCTTTGAATAATTCATGTATAGGCCTTCTCCATTACCCTGACAATCAAAGTTCTACATTAGTTCCAAAAATCTGCCTTAAGACATTACTTACATTTAGCAGGGATGTAATCTTATGCTAAATAATTTTGTGGAAGACATAGAGAAGCATCTGCAGAAAATTAATTGACAAATTTCTCTTTTGGGTGACTTATAAAAAACATATATAAAGATAACATTGTCCTTTCCTTTTACTAATCTT
>RJWM01041315.1:0-14981 GCA_004363535.1 Dasyprocta punctata | reverse complement strand
AAATTGGCTTCTTGTTCGTGTTTTCCTTTTCTCTCTCTCTTTTACTTCTAGAACATTTTATTTCAACATAACTTTATGCTGTATTAGTGCATGAAAGTGAAATAATTAAAATCTATGTCTCCTTTTTAAAGAAAGTTTACTAATATTGTATGACTGAGATTTCTAATTTATTCGACCTTTTTATATTATTTCAGTTTCAGTAACATTATATCAGATATGAAAGTTGCCAGATCTGCTAGAGCATCCAGACCAGAACATCAGATTCAGTTTGATGAAGGTCTTGACGGTTCTCTACGACAGGAGATAACAGCTGATTTTAAAAAAAGGTATTTAGACTATGCTGTCTATTGGTTTTGTTTCTATGATTTATTTTAATAATAGCAGTAGATTATTTTGTTCCTTGTACATATCATTGCTGATAGGCACTGAGTGTTATGGATGTTTTTACATTGTGTCTTCTTACTCTGCAGATATTTTCTAGAGAGGGAAAGATGTTCTGGGGTTAGCAGTTCTACAGTTTTCTACACCATAAGTCTAAACAAGGCATGCCTCACATCTACCCCTAACAGACTGGTTGAATTTAGAATGAGTAGGGCTGACTGAATTCTAAACAAATGAATGTTTTACAAGACGCATTATTTTTCATTCTGAACAGGTTTCTAACACTGAATATTTATATATACTTTACATCTCTATATCTGGTCTTCTGTCATACCTTAGATAAGCAAACCCACCATAAAAAAAGAAAAATCCATATACAATTGAAAGTTAGCCTGAATTTACATAAAGTTTCTGTTCTTTCTCTCCTTTAAACCCAGAAACTTATAGTTGGAGAGAAGGAACTAGCTATCTGGCATGCTCTGACAAAAACTAACTTGACTTTAATAGGAAGGCTTATCTTTAATAGCAGGATGTACTCACAGTTGGAATGTTTTCAATGTGTTACATATTCCATGAATGTTGTTTTAAGTAGAATCTCAGGAACTTGACTTAGCTCCTTCCTGGTATTAAATTACTGATTTGTACTGTAAGATTGAAAAAGGCAGTCAGCATATAACACAGGAAGTTCAAGAGGTTAACAATCACTTTGGATGATTATTTAAATTACTAATTTAAAGTGACTTAGTATCTATAATATGTTAAATAAAGTTGAAAGTGTAGTTGAAGTTTTACTAGGAACATTTAACTGAGTCAGTCTTCTTTCTATGATTCCATGCAGCTGATTCTGAATAGCATTTTATAATTTGATGTTTAGCTGCCATTAAAAATTAGAAAGCAGCAAGAGAAAAGCTTAAAAAAATAGGAAAGGGATTTCTGTGCATACAGTACATTAAAAAACCAAATCAAGGAAAAAACAGGGAAGCAATGGGGAAAGAGCAAGTTGTTCGCCCTGCTGTGATAACACAGGGAAGCAGTGGCAGAATTTAAGGTGACCTAAGAAAACCTAGACCTTGGATGGATTCTTTCCTTTAGAGACCGGGTCAAGGAGCTCTGGCTTTGGAGTCACACTGACCTGCTTCAGAATCTCAGTATTGCCACTAATTGTGTGACTGGGGTAACTTTTACAGCTACCATCAATCTGTCTCCCCCTCTATAAAATGCTGAAGGTGAAACCTAGCTTTCTTGAGGAATAGAAAAGAAAGAAGTGTCAACTGTCTAATTCCTCTGAAATTTTCATACTTTACCAAGGCATTCCCTCTACTGTGAGTCACTTTGATCTGTGTCCTGTTTGATGGATGACATGCAGTTGGGAGGATGTTGGGTAGGGAAAGAATGCGAGGCATGGAGGGTAGTTCTGGAGCATAAAGACCTTTGTTTTACAAGTGCCATACATGGGAACCTAGCAGAAGAAAATTTAACAGGGCTTGAGATAATTTCCTCAAATTTGAATATACTGTTTGCATTTTTTCCAGTTAATTTAACTGAAAAAAGTAATTTGATCCAGAAAAGAAAAAACACTTTAAAGCTAATTTAAAAATTAGTTTAAGAGCCAGGCGTGGGGCCAAGGATATAGCTCAGCAGCATAAGTGCCTGCCTGGCAAGCATGAGGTTGTGAGTTCGATCCTCAGTACCAGAAAAAAACAAAACAAAACAAAACCGGAAGAGCCAGGCATGATGGTGCACGCCTGTAATTCCAGCATTCAAGGAGGCTGAGGCAGGAGGATCGTTGCAAGTTTGAGACCAGCCTGGGCTACAAAGTGAGCTCAAGGCCAGCCTGAACTGCATAATAAGACCCTGTCTCAAAAAAGACAAAAAAAAAAAAAAAAAAAAGATTTAAAAGTTAATCCTCTGGTTTTAAAACTAGTTTTTAATCTGCTGGTATATGTGTTCAAGTGTGTATGTGAATTGATACATAAAGCAGTCAATTAATGTATACAAGAAGTCACCTATTAACTCAGGAATTTCAATAATTAAACTAGTTATGTGAAGAAAGTTAATGTTATTTTTAAACTGCAGAATGCTTGCTTTATAAAAGGATATTTTGGTTTATCAGCGCAGTCTTTTATAACTTTGAAATTAAACATCATAGTGTTTTCATCCTTTAAGAGTAATGTTGACTTTAATAGCTTCTATTTTAATTTTTTTTAGCTTTTTACAACATTGTTCCTAAAATTTTATAAGATCAAAAAAAATTATAGCAGATTAAGCAGCTTTAACTGGCTTGTTGTATTGTGAAGCAGAAATGTAAGCACTGTCGTCAGTCACTAAAACAGCAATTTACTAAATATCTGATGTGAATCCATGGAATTGCTTTTAATTTCTGCATGGCATATGTGAAAAGGTTTTTTATCATAAACAGTTTTTGTGGACAATTTATAAATATCTTACTAAAATGCTTTTTTTTTTTTTTTTTCATTTTTAGTTTTAAAGGTTTATTCACAGGGAAGAGACTTAATATTTTTCATACTGAGCAATTTACTGAAGAGGCACCTCTAACAGGTTTGTTAAGAAAATAACACTGTATCTCAAGTGGAGAAACATTCTCTTTCAAAGATGTTCTCAGTGTTCTGATTGCATAATAGTTGGTATTTCGATATTCTCTCTCATCACTGGCTTGATCCTACTTATGAATGTAGTTGCTGACATTGCCAGCCTTGGTCAGGTTCCCCCTTAAAGTGTCACTTTCTTTGGGGCTGTGGGAGGTTAGTATCACTAGCAGAATAATCCGAAGGGATAGACCACTACTAATTTAACCGTCACCTACCATGTTCAGGGCAATATTGTGCTCTTACACAAAGAGCTATGGTACCTGCAAAAAGGCAGCTGAGTATCTAGAATAGGAGGTAGCATTTGTAGAAGTAACTTATTGGAGTTATATAGTGACTGTTCAGGAGATGGGAAGAACACTCCAAACATAAATTTTAGTGTTTTTCCTTAATACATGGTTAGTCTTTTTTATTGATTGATTGATTGATTGATTGGAGACAGGGTCTCATGTAGTTCAGGCTGTCCTCTACTCACGGCAATCCTACCTCAGCTTCCCAAGTGCTGGGATTATAGGTGTGTGTCATCATCCCTAGGCATAGTCCTATAGTAGTCTCTATTCTTGTTCTCTTCTTCCCCGCTAAGTAAGATGTCAAATCCTTCAAATTCTCCATTTTAAATCTCATCAAGAGAGATAAGTCCTACACCCTCTTTCTGAACATTAAATTTGCTTTCCTGATAAATGAAGAAATTCAATTCAACAGGTGGTTTCCAGCTTATAAACAATGCACAGTTGTAAAGAATGGAGGTTAGCTTTTGAATCTTAGTAGAAAATGTTGCACATGAAATTAGTTCTCCTAAAACAACCTCCCAGGCTCTTTTAGGCTTATAACCACTAACCAAATATAAACATCTGATTTTCTCACTATCTGATATTAAGAAGTAGATCTCATTTATGTTTGTGTTCTCCATACCACCTAGGCAAGAGACTTACAAATAATAGGAATCAGTTACCTTAGATCTTAAATCTTTTTTGAAAAGACTGAGCCAAAATATATATATCTGTAAAGGAAAGGCATTACTCCAGTTCAGTTTTGTTCATTGGAACTGAAGGCCAAGCTTCAAGAACAATAGCCTTGAGTTGTGAAAGCTGCATTCCGTTGTGTATGATGAAAAGGAAATGCATGACACACAGGCTTGGAGAGAAAACCCTTCTCCCTGCTCCCAGGAGGATCTGTTAAGCTTGTCTCAAAAAGGAGCTTACTGTCAAGACCGCTGCTATTGCCCACCCAGTAAGCAGCCAGGAGAGACACTTGGATTTTGGAAGGAGCCAACTTACTTTTAAATTTAATTTTTTTTCTCTAAAACTGAAATGAGCTAGCATACAAACACTGAAGTTTCATGTATTTTATGAAGCCAGTGTCAGAAGCAGGGTTTGGCTAGGCAGAAGGATCCCAAGTTTGAATCCTACCAGGGCAATTTAATGAGATCATGTCTCAAAAAAGAAATAAAAAGGACTCAGGATGTAGCTCAGTGTGAAGATCCTGGTGAAACCCTCTCCCTCCAAAAAAGAAGCATCTGGTTTGGTGGTGCATACCCATAATCCCTACATTTGAGAGGCTGAGGTAGGACAAGTTCTAAGTCAACCTGAGCTACATAGGGCTCCATTTCCAAAACAAAATAAAAAATACTGTAAGACAATTGTACTCTCAATACTCTAAAGAAAATATATAAATTTCTATAATAATTTAATCATGGTACTGTTTTAATACTTGCTATACTTGAATAGTCTAAAGACTGTCTTTTGTTCCCAATTAAATATAAGAATAATAACAATATGGAAACTGACATTAAGCAATTATGCACGGCTATTTTCATACTCTGGGGTCTTACTACATAGTTCAGATTGCAGGCTGGCCTTGAACTCACTAGTAACACAGGCTAATCTCAAGGCCTCAAACTCCTGCTTCATCCGCTCAGATCCTGAGATTACAGGTTTGTGCCACCATGCATAGCTCTGGAATCCTACTGTTAAAGAGATTTGGTTTTAAGTATAACTACATTCAAACTCAGGTTCTGCCACATTAACCTATCTGAATCTTCCCTTTCCACCAATGAAATGAGGGTTAGTATGTAAATATCAAGGGTTAAATAGATAATCTAAAAGAAAAAAGTGTCAGGCACAGTGCCTGGAATAAGTAGACATTTAATAAATGGTTGCAACTATTATCAAGTGTGATATGATGAGTTCACTGAATGAAAAGCAGCCAAGCTAATTGTTATCTTACTGTTGTATAAAACCGTAAATATGATTAGTTAATTACCTACCAGTCAGTGTGGTTAGACTTGTTCATGCACATAAAGCCTCATAAAAACAATCAGAAAAAGCAAAGTGAAGTTTACCTAGATAGAACAAATGAGCTACTTGTTGGGATATTTAGTAATCTTGACAAAGGAAGGTAAAGCGGCAGGAGAATAATCGTGTGTGATCCATGCTTTTGACTCAGACATTCTATTCCTGGGAATTTAAGGGGACAATTACAGACACAGGAGTGTAACTAGTGTAGTTAGAAGGAAGGACATCTATCACTCTCTTCAGGCGACAGTTGATTTGCTTTCTGTTACTATTGATTAGGTTGCATCTCTTAGAATTTTGTATGAATGAAGCTACAAATCACACAGCATGTACTCTGTGTCTGGCTTCTTTCATTCAGCATTATGATTTGAAATTTATCCATGCTGCTGCATGTACCAGTAATTATAAGTGAGTAATATATAATTGCATGGATGTTTTGTATTTTTTATCCGTTTATCTGTTGACAGATATTTGGGTTATTTCTCAAATTACAACCCAGATTTGGCTGTTACAAATAAAGCTTGTGTGAAATTTCACATGCAGGTCTTTGTGTGGACATGTGTTGTTTTCACTTGGATGGATGCCCAGGGGTGAGGCGGTTATGTTGAATGACAGATGTGTTCCTGACTTTTTCAGGAACTCTCAAACTTTCCAGAGTGGTTGTACCATTTTACCTTCCCATGAGCATGCGGGGTAGAAATATGACTAACTCTAGAGAGGTGACTTAAATTATAAAAGTAAATGAATGCTTAAAGCATGTAACATGATTGTCATATTAAGCCAACCTTAATATCTTACAGCGAAGTTCTAAAAGAGTAAATGAGTTTGTGTTACCAAAACAAAAATTTTTAGCACAGAGTAAATGCTCAGTATCCCTTACTATTTTTGTCATTATGTTATGGTTGATATATTGTCAATTTGAGTAATTTAGAAGTTTAACTGAGACTCAGCAGGGAGCCAGAGTTCTTCCTTTGTAAATATCCTCATCCTGTGCAAGAGGAGGGCAAGAGATTTTGTGAGTGCTACATCCCCCTGGGGTGTAGGGCTGGCCTATGTATAATATAAGGGAGAAAAAAAGAGGCTTGTTCTCCTCCCAACCCTTTTGCTCTGGCTGCTTTTGCCGGCTGCTGCCTTGAACTGTTGCACTCTGGGTGACTGACACAGGAGGATCACAAGTTCAGGACCAGGGCCGGCAGTATAGCTCAATGGCACAGCACCTACCTGGCAAGCACAAGGTTGTGAGTTCGATTCCCAGTACAAAAAAAGTACAAGTTCAGGACCAGTCTAGGTAATTTAGTGACTTAGAGAAATCTATTTCAAAATGAGAAATAAAAAGTGACTGGGGATGTAGATCAGTTTGAAAGCCCAGGGTTCAATCTGCAGTACCACAAAAAATAAAAACAGACAGACTGGGCTTTAGAGATCAAAATCACATATAGACTCATATTTATAAAGACCATTTTTTCGCTTTCCAGTAGAGAGGCCAGTAATTGCCTGGCATTGTAGTAATACAAAAATTAGGGGCCAGGGATTTAGCTCAGTGGTGTAAGCACCTGCCTGGCAAGTATGAGGTCGTGAGTTTGATCCCCAGTACCAAAAAAAAAAAAAAAAAAAGTGCTCCAAAAATTAAAGCTCACTGCTGTAACATGTAAGATCATGATGATTTATGTATATTTATATTTGAAATCAGATTTCTGTAACTTGTGTTTGTGTACAGAAGTCTTCATGAGTTTATATATTGTGAAATTTTTATTCAATATTCAGATATGCATAATGCTTAACAGTAAAAGCAGAAACGAGACCATTAACTTTGTTTAAAATGCTGCACTGTGCAAGTTTGGAAGTATACATTAATAATTTACTGTATAAGCTGGGTGTTGGTGGCACACACCTGTAATGCCAGCATTCAGGAGGCTGAGGCAAGAGGATCACCATGAGTTCAAGGCCAGCCTGGGCTACATAGTGAATTCAAGAGCAGCAACATAGTGAGATCCTGTCTCAAAGGAAAAAAAAATTACCGTATATAATATCTTGAGTTCGTTTATACCTTGCAAGTTTTTACAGTGAAGATAAACTAGCTACAAATTTTCTATTTTTTTTTTTTTTTTATGAAATAAGCTTTATCTGTATAAATGTGCCTTTTATTTTCTGGATGCACAATCAAAGTTTATACTTATAATCTCACTGCATTCTACTTGACTACAGAAATTAAAGCACAGTTTACAAGTAAAAAAAAAAATTAAAGCTTGCAAATATTTTAGCTCTAGTCTCTATGTATAATTTTTATTGTACTCTGCTCTTGAGTGACCTTTTATTATGTACTGTTTGATTATTAGTATCGTTATGCTTATTTAAAATGTTTTTGATGCAGAGACATCACCTTCTCTTTGGGATGTGGAATTTGCAAAGCGGTTGGCCACAGTAAATGAACAGCCCTTTCAGAATGGGTTTGAAGAGATGATCCAGTGGACAAAAGAAGGGAAACTGTGGGAGTTCCCGATCAACAATGAAGCAGGTCAGTGTTCATTTCAGAGGCTTACCACACCCACTGACTAGAACTCATTCCTGGGAAATGGTCAGTTGTAAAGTCTAGATATTGACCAGGAGTGGGCAAGTATTACCCTTGCCTATAATCCCAGCACTCTGGAAGCTGAAGCAGGTGGATCATCATGAGTTTGAGATCAGCCTGGACTACACAGTGAGTTCAAAAGCTACCTCACTACATAGCAGCACCCTTCTCAAAAAATAGGAAGGAACAGCACTTAGGAGGCTGAGGCAGGAGGATCGTTGTGAGTTCGAGACCGGCCTGGGCTACAAAATGAGCTCAAGGCCAGCCTGAACTGCATAGTGAGATTTTTGCTATCAAACTCACAACCTCACACTTGCCAGGCAAGCATTTGTGCCACTGAGCTAAATCCCCAGCCCTCCTTTTTTATTTTGAGACAGGGTCTTGTTAAACTGCCTGGGCAGGATTTGAATGGTGATCTTCTTGTCTTACCTCCCAGAGTACTAGGATTTTAGCCTTGTGCCACTAAGCTCTTCTAAATATATTTCTCAAAGTATTATGGTTTGTCACTGGGCATGGTGGTACATACCTGCAATCCCAGCACTCGAGAGACTGATACAGGTGGTTTGCCATGACTTTGAGGCCAGCCTGGGTTATATTAGTGAATTCAGGCCCAACCTGAAATACATAGCAAGACCATGTGTCAAAAAAAAAAAAAAAAAAATCAGAGCCTTACGTGTACACATCCCATTGTTTCTCTGGTAGGAGAAAGGACTAGAGTGTGTAAGGTATGGTGAAACAGGAAGGAAGTGTTCAAAAGACAGGGAAACTAGGGGGAGAGGGGGGAAAGGAAGGAAGGGAAAAGGAAAAAAACTGAGAAAGGAAGGATAGAAAGAAAAACCTTCGTAAATAAGGAGAGGAAGAGGAGGTGAAGGGAGGGAAGGAGGCTGGGAAAAAAGAGGATTCAGGGATATGTTACGTACAGGTACAAATTCCCTGTGATGAGTGTGACCAGTCTGTATATCTACCTTGTACCATTAAACTTAACTAAGAAAAAAAAGCCCCAAAAAGCAAAAGTATCGTAGTTTGTGTATTCTGAAAGGTATCAAGATAAGATAAAAAGAACCAAGACTTTTTTTTTTCTTTCAGTATTTTAGGGGGGTTGTGTTTTGTTTTGTTTTGGTTTCTGTTTGGTTTTTTGAGGCAAAGTCTCTCTATGTAACCCACGCTGGCCTTGAACTTACAGCAACCCTGCGTCTGCCTCCCGAGCACTGGGATTACCAGAGTGTGCCACCACGCCTGACCTGTTGTCTTTTACTGATTTTCAGTTTGATGCCATTCCATTCAGAGAACATCTGTGTGTTACTTCACTTATTTAATTTTTTTAAAAAATTTTTTTAGCCGGGCATGGTGGCACACGCCTTTAATCCCAGCACTCGGGAGGCTGAGGTAGGAGGAGTGTTGTGAGTTCGAGGCCAGCTTGGGCTACAATGTGAGCGCAAAGCCGGCCTGAGCTACACAGTGCGACCCTGCCTCAAAAAACCAGGGCTGGGAGTTTGGCTCAGCAACTTGAGCACCTGTGTGGCAGGCGCGAGGTTGTGAGTTCAATCCCCGGTGCCGCAAAAAAAAAAAAAATTTTTTTTTTGTTTTTGAGACAGGGTCTAGCTATGTATTCCAGGCTGGCTTTGAACTCCTCCTGTCTCAGCCTCTCCAGAGCTGGGATTACAGGCATGTGCTGTAGCGCCTGACTGTATTTCAGTTTTTGAAGACCACTTGAACTTTTTTTTCATAATTCCCTCTTGTTTCATTTACATATTTTTAAATATAGGTTATATTTCTTAGTGGTTGCCTTAGGTATTAAAATATTCATTACGTCGGGCATGGTGGCGCACTCCTGTAATCCCAGCACTCAGAAGGCTGAGGCAGGAGGATCGTTGCAAGTTTGAGACCAGCCTGGACTACAAAGTGAGCCCAAGGCCAGCCTAAACCTCATAGAGAGACTGTGTCTCAAAAAGACAAAAAAAAAAAAAATTTCATTAGTGATAATTGCATTTGTATGTTGAACATGTATTCTAAGCTTGTCTGTTTAATCTTTATTAAAACCTCAGGAAGGTAATCTTTTAATCCTTATATTATACCTGAGGAAACTGATGCTCAGAGAAGTTAAGTAATTTGTCCAAAGTCAGTTAAATTGGTGGAAAAACCTAGGTCTAACTCCAGAATTCATATGTTTTACAATATTACCTCATTAATGTTAGTTTTATGATGTAGGCTTTATATTCAAAATTATAATTCTTTTGTCTTATTTTCTAGGTTTTGATGATGATGGTTCAGAGTTTCATGAACATATATTTCTGGATAAATACCTGGAGGATTTTCCAAAACAAGGACCAATTCGCCACTTCATGGAGCTGGTGACTTGTGGCCTTTCCAAAAACCCCTATCTGAGTGTTAAACAGAAGGTTGAACACATAGAGTGGTTTAGAAATTATTTCAAAGAAAAAAGAGACATTTTAAAAGAAAATAACATACAGTTCAACTAAGACCTTGGAAATTTTTTTTTGGGGTACCAGGTATCAAACTCATGACCTGGCACTTGCCAGGCAGGCTCTTATGCCGCTGAGCTAAATCCCCAGCCTCAACGTTGGAAATTTTTATTTCAAACATTTGGAGATGGATATTATAATGAAATAAAATAATTTTACTAGTTTTTATGTAAATCATAACATCTGATTTGACTGATATAAATATGAGAGTTTTTAAAATATGAATGGTACTTAAAAAATATCTTTCTATGGAGAAAAGTCTAGTCATAGGCGCAAAAGAATCTCTGAGACTTAGTGATAGGTGTAAGACAACTCCACCTAACTTTTTTCTTTTCACTCAGTGCCTATACATCTTTGAAATACAGTGCAATTATTAGTCACATATCTGTTGACACCAAAGCATTCACACTAGTCCTTCGTTTTTGTTTTTGTTTCTGTTTGCTGCTACAACAAAATACCAGAAGCAGGCTTGCTGTGCAAAGAAAAAAGCTTTTTTTTTTTTTTTTTTTTTTTTGGTCTTTTTGAGACAGGGTCTCACTATGCAGTTGAGGCTGGCCTTGAGCTCACTTTGTAGCCCAGGCTGGTCTCAAACCCGCAATGATTCTCCTGCCTCAGCCTCCCAAGTCCTGGGATTACAGGTATGCACCACCATGCCCTGACCTTGAGAAGAGATTTATTTAGCTCACAGTTTGGAGACTGAAAGTCCAAGCAGCATAATTGGAGCTCTGGCAAAGGAATCACAAATGTCAGGAACGTGTGGGAGGAAGAAATCACACTCTGAAAAGGGCGCTGGAGAAGAGGGCTTCCAAGAGTCCCTGCTGAGACTTGGCCCTGATGACCTCGGGAGTCCTAGTAGGCCCCACTTCTTGAAGTCCATACCTCCTGCAGTGAGGACCAAGGCTTCAGTACAGGAACTTCCGGGGGACATGCTCAAACATATCCAGGCCCCTGCAGTCTGTTTATGACGGCTTGATTTGCTTTGTAGACATGTTTATATGCATAAATACATGGTTTGCATGTATTTCCATAGATACATATTTACATGTTACACATTTTACACTACACCTAAGTCTGCATCCCTACAAAGAATTAATGTTGGCCAGGTGGCACACACCTGTAATCCCAGCACTCAGGAGGCTGAGGCAAAAGGACTGCCACCAGTTCAGAGGCAGCCTGGGCTACTAAGTGAGTTCAAGGCCAGCGTGAACTGCATAGTGAAGCCTTGTCTCAAAAAGACAAAAATAAAGTGACCTTGTAGAAGTAAGTGGCTTATCACAGCAGCCTCAGCCTCCTCAGTGGTAGGGTTACAGGTGTGTGCCACCATGCCTGGTGATAAAGATTCTAGAAAACCCTCACACCTAGCTTTGTGACACAGGCCTGTAAAAAAACAAAAAATAGGGCTGGGAATGCAGCATAGTGCAGAGACCCCAGTTCAACCTCCAGTACCAATAACTAATTAATTTAAATTTTAAAACTCAAGACAAGTTTTTGCATTGGCCCCAGGTTTGTGGTATTTTTGGTCTATGGTACAGATTGACAGGAATCATGCAGAGGAATCTGCCATAACCTGAGGCCACAAATTACAAAACCCATTGGGAAACAAGTACCATGAAAGGGGACCAGCAGAAACAAGACTACAGAATCAGACTTGTAAAGTCCGTGAATATTGGACTTAACAGGTTCAGAATATAAAATATGTATACAACAGAATATTGACCCAGCATTCGGGAGTCTGAGGTAGGAGGACGATTGTGAGTTCAAGACCAGCCTGGGTTACAATGTGAGCTCAAAGCCAGCCTGAACTGCATAGGGAGACCCTGTCTCAAAATGATACACACACACAAAAAAAATGACTAGACAGATTTGCAGAAAGCTTAGTGAAGGAGTTGAGCATATTAGACACTAGCATATTGTTCCAAATAAACTACTTATCTGCAGCAAAAACAGAAAAACAAGTTAAAAAGGGACATTTTATAATCAGATGATCAGGAGACAAAGGGGGAAACTAGCTTGGAGGCTGTTTTGGAAAATTAAATGAGAGTTTGTTTTGCAATTAATGAAACATTAACTCACTGGTAAGCAACTAATGCCAACAACAGAACACTTTCTTTTCAAATACATATGGAACACTTTAACATTGGATATGTAGGTATGTATGTTATTGATATATTTGGAATATCTTTCAAAAAATAAAGACTAAATACATTTGTTAAATACACAAAAACAGCACTGTCTTGAGAATGACTGGGGAGATCCTAATTCTGGGTGCAGAAGTAGGGAAAGCCACCTGCCTGCAAGTAGGGATATGCCGCCTCCATCAGAGTCAGCTTTGTGCATCATACAAAAACCTTTCTAGTCTCCATGTACCAGATTCTTCATTATCTAACTTGTTAATTGTTCAAAATTGGGGAAGGCAAGAGGTGCAGTTATTTTCCCCTTCTATACTTTTTAAGTATCTAATTCTTATTTTACTCTTGTTTGCTCTCATTTATCACTTGTAAAAATAAGTCACACTGACATGGTCATATTTTAGACAGTGGTGACAAACCTATCACACGTGTGCCACCACAGGCACACAGAGCCCTCACTGTCAGCGCAAGAGCCAAAGTGTCCCACAGCCGAGCATCATAGGTTGAATTGCACTTCCAGCGCTTTGCAATAAATAAGTGGGTGTTATGGTTTGTATCTAGATGGCCCCCCAAATCCTCGTGCAGTCATGGGGATGGGCTTCTGGAGTTCGTGATTGATTCATGGTCCACTGCTAGGATTATGGGTGTGAGTGTTATACCCACCCTAGGATAGGTAACCTGCATACAGTATGTAGGAGGGAAAGAGGGGTGCTCTCCTGCTCCTCCCTCATTGCTTTTGCTGTCTTCCACTGCTATGAACTGTTGTTCCTCTGCCACACCACGCTGCCTTGGGGCCAGCTGATTATGAATTGAAACCCCCACAAACTGTGAGCTAAATAAACCTTTCCTTCCTTAATTTTGGGCATCAGGTATTTTGTCTCAGCAACAAGAGGAAAGTAACCAAGACAGTGTGAGTTATAGGTTGCAGTTCAGGCCCTCAGTCTCTGAAAGGTTTACTATCACTGTCTTAGGGAAATATTTTTGCCTTTTGGAAAAGAAAACAGGAAAAAAGGTAAATGACTTAAATGATCTACTTATCACTGCATACAGTCAGAAATGCCAGTCTTTTGGGCTGCCAAAAATAAAAACTGAGTAAGTGGCTAAAAAATAAAGATAAAAATGTGTTTGTGATTCTTCCTGGGATTTAGTACATTCATATGAAGAAATAATACATACGAAAATAAAGATAAATTGCTGCAAAATATGGTGAAATTATAATTGCAATAAGGTAAAAACACAAATAGCCCTTAATAGATGAATGAATAAAAAAGGAGTACATGTATTTGCATACAATGACCCCCCCACACACAAAAAAGCTTTTAGGAATACTTACATGGATAGCCTACAGTAAAAGTAATAGGTTCAGTGTTATGGTTTATATCTAGATGTCCCCCCAAAGCCTCATGTGCTCAGAGGTGGGGCTTCTGGGAGGTGACTCCCCCTATATCATCCAGTCTGGCTTTGAACTCACTGTAGCCTGGATTGGCCTCTATCCCCTGCCTCAGTTTCCCAAGTATTGGAATTTCAGATGTGTATCACCACACCCAGTTTAATTCTCTCATTTATTAGGTATGGAAAATTAAGGCCCAAATTGCAAGCAATTTCATAGTCAATTTATGGTAGAGTTGAGAACTCTCCACATCTCAGATCAGATTTCCATAATTTTGTATTTCTCTATATAAATTAGTAGCTTAAGCAGGTAAGGGTTATTGTATGAATGAATAACAATGAATTCAATACACTCAAGATGAAAGAGGAGAAGTGGAATGCATTCTGTGAAAGCACATGATTTTAGATGAAAGGCAATATAATAATAGGGGAAATTTGAATAGTATTGAAGTCTAAAGTGCAGACACCAGCAACAGGATGTGGTTTTTAACCTGCACAATGAAAATAGCTCCTCAGATGAAACTGATTCTTGTTTTTAATGTATTTTCTTTTTATTTCAATTTTTTATTTTTTATATGTTTGACAGGTTTATTGAGGTATCATTGACATACAAAAATTATAAAGTGAACAATTTAAAGTTTTGATATACATATACCTTGTGAAACAATCCAGCTAATTGCCATATCTACGAAGTTATCATTTTCTGCATATGTATGTATTTATTTTATTTTTGAAATAATTTTATATCTACAAAAAAGTTACAAAAATAGAGTGTGCATGTACCCTCCATCCAGCTTCCTGTATAGTTCTCAACTTGCACAACCATCCATTGCTAGCACTGACTCCGCTATTTAAGTGACTTAGACTCTGTCCCTGTTTTGCCGAATTACTAGTAGTTATAACAGTATCCACACATTCAATCTTACAACACTTCTATATGATAGTCCTTGCAGTTACACTCCCCTCTCTGTCTCTTCTGCATGCACATCATGACGGTTTATGATTTGTGGTTGTTCTGCAATGAGGCAGGTGAGGTAGCATGGGGGAGTGGGAGGTAGTTGGATGAGGAATGTTAGAGAGACACTTAGGGGGAAGTTTGAAGGGAAAAGTAGTGTCAGATGAGAAGTGCA
>RJWM01041314.1:0-14972 GCA_004363535.1 Dasyprocta punctata | reverse complement strand
TTTGTTTTTTGTCTCTTTGAGACAGGGTTTCACTATCCAGTTCAGACTGGCCTCGAACTCACTTTGTAGCCCAGGTTGGCCTCAAACTCAAAATGATCAGCCTCCCAGTGTGCTGGGATTACAGGTTTGCACCACCACACCCAGCAAGACCATAATGCTAAGTGACATAAATCAGACACACAAGTTTAACATTGCATGGTTTCTCTTATATGAAAAATTTAATCAACAAAGCTTGAAATAAAAGATAATAGTAAAAAAATAAAAAAGTGATTGTGTTCTAAGTAAGTTCCTGCTGTCAGTTTCTAGTTTCACTCCAATATGATGAGAGAGCTCACTTTGCAGGATTTCCATTTCTTTGGACATGTTAAGGTCTTTATTGTTGCTATGAATGTGTTCTATTTAGGTGAATGTTCCTTGTGACCCTGAGAGGACTGTGTGCTCTGCGGTTTTTGTGTGCAGTACAATGCTCCACTTGAGTCATGATGTTGTTGTGCCACTGCAGATGCTTTCTACCTTCTTTACCTGTCGATGACTGAGGGAAGTGTTCTGAAATTTTCAGTAATATTTGTGGATCTATGATATGTCCTTCAGTTCCATATTTTTTCCTTATATACTTAGGCATGTATTTGGTGAGATTCATATTAAGACCTATTAGTTCTCATTAAAAAAACTATCTTTTGTATCATTATATGATCACTGTAATCCTCTTTACTTTGAAGTACAAACTGAATAGTGTCAAATTAATAGTTTCAGTAGTCTTATTAAGTCAATTTAGGCTCGCATATCTGTTTGCATATTTTTCTGTGCATGTTTTACGTTTACTTTATATTTGCTATATTTTTAAAATATTTGTGGACTCCTCAGTTGATAAATAAAATACTTTTTGAAAACAAGAAAAATGTCAACACAGCAAAAAGGATAACATTTACGCAAAGCCCTCACAAACAGCGTGGTCCTAAGTGAAGACTGCACAGTGGTGATTAGAGCTAAGCAAGGCACAGAACAGGTAGAGCGGGGAGAGGGTGTGGATGTTCCGAAAGGATATTTGACTTGGTGAATCTAAGAACAGCAGTGGCCACTGGTTAATTTTATTTTGATAAGTAAAAGATTAGCTCCTTGAAACTAAAAGGCAACATGATATGGAGGAAAGATGGGCTTAGCCCAACGAAATCTCAGTTTAAATCCCAGCTCCTCTGCTTAACTGCCTGTGTGACCTGCTTGGCGGCATTATACAAATCTTCTGAGTTTCCTTATCTAAGAACTTTTAAGAATCCTGCTTTGTAGGATAACCAGGAAAATATATGTATAAAAAATGTCTACCAAAGACCTTGCCACTTGATGGACATTCAATTGTCTCATCTCCCTGAAAGAAAAGACTTTCCTTTGTTCTCTGTAATTCTGACACAATGGGGCCTCAATAAACACTAGATAGATAGATTGATTGATAGGTAGATAGACAGGCAAGGAGGCAGGCAGGATTATGGTCTGGATTAAGAATGTTGCCCAAAGGACAGTCAGAGGTAGGGCTTTTGGAAGGTGATTGAATTACGCAGACCCTGTAGTTGACTTGCTGCTAAGAGGTGGGCAATTGAAGGTGTGACCCGGAAGGAGATAGTTCCCTCCCCAGCTCCACCCTGCTCTGTCTCCTGACCACCATGATGTTAGCAGCTCTTCTCCACCAGATCCTTCTAGCGTATCGTTTCTGCCTTGGATCCAGCTGAACAAGGCCTGTAACTATGAGCCAAAATAAACCACTCTTCCTTTCAGTTGTAAGTGTTGGATGTTTTGTCCAGCAATGAGAAAATAAATGAGATTGATAGATAGATAGACAGATAGGTAGATAGATAGAGATCTATCAATATAGAATGTGTTATAAACTAAAAGATATCAGCAAAGGTAGAGAAGTGAGAGATTGGGTATATACATATGCCACAAATGTAAGCACACATGCATGAATAGCTCCATCTCTCAGCCAAAGGTGACTTTCATCAGTACAGTGTTATTCCTTGGGCATCCATTCCCTGCTGGAATAATGATGTGCATTTCATCTACCTGCCCAAGAAAGAATGAGGATTAATTAGATAAATGAATGACCTTCAAATAAGTGATCTGTGCAGACTTACTATTATTGGCTAAGATTGCTAATGGTGAAAAATAGGAAGTAGTAATTAACTGGGTTCCTAGGGCAACTTTTGACATTTTATTTATATATTAATGGCCTCTCTTCAGACTTCAGGTAGATTAAAAAAATAAAAGCAATACTTCAAGGCAGCTCAAAAGATAAATAAGTCGGGGCTGAGCACAAAGGAGTCAATAAAGGCAAGGAAAATTAGTTCTCAGAAACATGGGTTACAGGAGCCAGCATTATCAGGAGCATCCCATAGCAGTGAAATGTCCTGCATAGTATATCTCCTTCATCTCTTCTCCTCTGTTGTCATCCTGTCTCTTTTATCTCCTTCCATTATCTGACTTCTTCCCCCACTTCTTGCTCTATCCTTTGTTTTCTTCTTTCTCAAAGCCCTTCCTCTGCCTCATAAAAGTCCATCACATTCAGTCTGCCTGTTCTTGGGCTAATCTCATCCTTGCCATTAGTGGGTAGGATGGAAGCCATTCTCTTCTTGGGTCAGTGAGAAGCAGTAAGCATATTGGCTAACCCAGAATAAATGCTTTCTGCATGGTCAGTCCAAGCCAGGAATGGCCTTGCTTACTATGCTGTCTCTCAGTAAGAAAAACAGGAATGCCAGAGTCACCGATTTGAGTCTCTCCTAAAATAGCCTCCAACCCTCTGACTACTGAGATCACTTTGAGTGAGGAAGTGCATGAGAGTTCATCTCATCCCTAGGAAAACTCCACTTTGTCAACATAGACAGGGACCCTGTTTATTATGAGGCATGGGGCACATTGACAGAAAACACCATTATCCACAGTTATCAAGGTCTTAAAGATATATTGAGGCTCAGAAAGAAAAAACTCAGATCATCAATCATGAAAATTTTGCATTGACTATGTTACTTAAAGTAATATCAAACGTACTTAGTTAAAAACAGGAGTTGTACTTGAGATTCTAACTGTTCACCAAAACCCTGTCTTTTCTATAAGAACACAGCCAGACTACATTTCCTAGCTGCTACTGCAAGCACTACTTTAAAAAATAAAAAACAGCTTTCTCGAAGAATAATTGATAGATAAAAATTTTACATAATTAACGTAGACAGTTATATAAGCGAAACACATTCATGTACCCATGAAACTACTACAATCCAGGTAATAAATAAACGTTTCTATCACTCCCCAAAATCTCTTTGCATTCTTCTGTGGGTTTTGTAAATAACAATAACACCAAACATGAGACTAACAAATAATGAACAAAGAAGATGAACAAATATATGTATGTGGTCTATATCATACCTGTAATTATAAAGATCACGTTTTGTTTCACATATACATACAATGAACTATCATTTCACCTGTAAAGGGAAAGAAATCCTGCCATCTGTGACAACAGAGAGGAGACTGGAGACGTTAGGCTAAGGGAAGTAAGCCTGGCACAGAAAGATAAATATCACATGATTCCACTTACACAAAGTATCTAGAAGCAGAGAGTAAAATGGTGGTGAGCAGAGGCTGAGGGGAGAAAGAAGAAATAGCCGTTGTTAACTGAAATTAAGTCACAGGGACACAATATGAATTCGTCCGGAGGCAGCTCTGCAGCGTCTCACCTACAGTCAACGATACTGCACTGTGCATTCATACAGTCCTTTGATCGACCAAACCTTCGCCGATGGACTGCTGGCAGATTTATTTGTCAGGAGGACCTGCTCATGAGATCATGGCTGGGAAGCCCCTTCGCCTGCCATCTGCAACCTGCAGGCCCAGAAAAGCAATCTGAGCCTGAGGTGAGAACCAGGGAAATTGATGACATAAACCCCAGTCTGAGGAGAAAAACAGAACATGTCAAAGTATAAACAGTGAAAAGGAAAGGTGGGGAGGCGTCTTCCTTCCTCTACTTTTGTTCTGTTCAGTCTTTCAATGAACTGGATGACCCTACCCAGGCCGGAGTGTCACTGTTCTGAGTCCACCAGGTAAAATGCTAACATCTGGCAGAAAGGCCCTCACAGACACGTCCAGGAGCCAACTGCTCTTAGTCGGGGAACCCCGTGGCCTACTTAAGTTGGTACATAGGACTGGCCAGCAATTCTTGCCTTCCAGTAGAGCTCACAGTCTAGGGGTCAAGACACTGAAATATTCTCCTTTATACTCTGTCCAGGTCACTTTTGAAAACCAGTTTAGATCCCTAGCTAGTCCTATGCTCCTCCAAAATCAGCACCATGATTCCCCCTTCTCCAGTTCTCCTCTACCAGCCCTAAGACTGGTGCAGCCCTCTCACCACACCACGGCTCTGCCTTTGCCCGCCCTGTCCTGGGTTCCTCTATAGAACTGCTGCCAGCAGGAGACTGATGAGGAAGGCCCATGTGAGCCTGGGCCTCTCTTGCCCTCTGGTGGCCACATCTAGCAACTGCCAGAAAAGCATGGCATCCTGGGTGTCCTCGCCCACTTACCTATGTCCCTTTAACCCTTCAGGGCCAGGCACTGTTTGGAAAAGAAACCGGGAGGGACTCAGACCAACATTTCAGAGTGTGAACAGACCTGTGACATGCGCCATCTCTTCTCAGTTCTTCAACCTTTTCTCATTTCCTTTCCTATACATTTTCCTCCATCTTTCTTAGTTTGCCTTTAATAACTTCATTTTATGTCTTGGGCCAATCTCTGGGATTTCTATCACCTTTGCTCAAAGGCACAAATTTCGATAGGGGAAAGGAGGAAAAAGGAAGGGAAAAGGAAAAAGACATAAATTTGTATATATATAAATATCTAAAATGACTATACTACTAATTGTATTAGTTATTGGAAAAGAATGGTTAATACTCATATGATTAGATCAATTTTACGTGTCTATATCTGTTAATCTATGCAACCCTTTTGAAGGTGACAATATGCAATATTACAACCATTGTCAAATTCCTATCATCTTGTTTTGTAAACCTAAACTGTTAGTGTGTTGGGTTTGTTGTTGTTGTTTGTCTCTTTTGCTTTTTGTTTTTCTTTTCTGCATCTTTTTTCCTCTTAAAAGATACAAATTTCATTTTATTTATAAACATAGAATTACTGCTTTAGGTGTGTCACTTCACAGATTTCGGGAAATAACACACTCTAATTCTACATTCCTCTACCCAAAAAATTTTCTTCCATATTGTCTATGATGACTGATATTGCTTGAATTTATTCATTAAAGATGTAGGGAGCCTCTACAATGTGACAGGCACAATTTCAGGCACTAGGGATACAGCATAAAAATATGAGGCAAATTCTTTTATTCCATAATTAGAACTTCCTTTTGTTGCAGAAACCCGGTAATGAATGGAAAGGAAGGCACTTCACATCAAGGAGTTTGGAAGGCAATGATTTATTACACTAGCAGACTGGTGGGAATCAGTTCCAAATCACCAGCCCCAACTGGGAGTGAAACAGAAACATACATTTTGTAAACAATAAGTACAAAAGCTGATTGCAGTTTATCATATAATTGGTTATGTGAATGAAGTCATACATTGTCAGGTAGAACTCACTAAAGGGTGTTGTTGATCTTAAGGTAGGGAAATTCTGGAAAAGGGGGTGCTGAGCAGGGCAGGTAGAGGTAAGTGTGTCCTTGACAGGGCCATTTTGCCCTGAGTAGAAAGTCCTTGAAATATATTAGAAAAACAAGTTATATTCTTAGGTGGGAAAATACAGTCCTTGTAGCTGGACTGAGACAGGCCGACCTGAACTAGGCTATCCGTGAAAAGCAGCTGGGCACAGACAGTCAAGGCTAACTAGGTTTAGCAGTCATTATGTACCAGGCGGGGTGAGCACATCTTGTCTCAATACAGTAACAGGCTACTAATTGATTTTTTAACATTTCTCACTATAAAATGTCCATTATACTTTCAATGCAAATATTGCTGAAAGGTAAAATGTAGATTTACATAAACACTGAATTATTCGCGCACACCATTAAGTTTCTCTGTGAGTTATACATTAGTAGGCAAGGAGGGAAAACTAAGAAGCAGTGCTAACCCCTTTCCTGGTTTTCCTGCATCAAATCACAGGAATTATTATGACAACATAATTTGGTAGAAAGTATACACACTTTACAGTTACACAGACCAGAATTTCAATATTGACTCTGTTACTTCAAGCTCTGTGTGAGCTCTGTGACCTCAAGCCAGATCATTAACCTCTCTGAATTTCTGTGCTTTCATCTGCAGAAATAGAGAAATCGATATCAATTTATCAGGCTTGTAGAGTGAGATCACACGCAGAGCCTCGGTGTACCATCTGGCACAGAAAGAATCTGCAATGTGAGCTTCCTCACTGTCCCCGAAGCAGCCTGGTTTATGGCCAGAGACCACTGAGCTAGAGTGATGCCAATAACACCAGCACTTAATGGACGAAATTGCTTTAATAAGGGATAGAGACTTCGATTTCACAATTAGAGTTGTTTCCATGATTAGCAAAATTGCTCTCCCTCCTTTGTGGTTCAACAGCCTGCCCTGATAGCTCGTGGTGCCAAAGCCGGCAGGTGAGTTTCCCCAGAGCCTGTCCTTTCTCCAGTGGGCTGGAACAGAAACCTGGCCTGGCCAGGGAGTACAGAACAGGAAGGGTTGTGGCATCCTAGGAATCCAGAGAAAAGAAAGCAGGAGCTGAAAGGAGAAGAAAAACACCTACCTCGTGGCATTTCCCCTGTCTGGTGTCATTACGTGTCATTTTATTTACTGCCTCTAGGAAATCAATTAAAACAGTGCTAATTTATGGGTCTTAATCAACAAGGTATTATGCAAACTGTTTGCAAGCATGGCAGGCTTCTTGAATTGGAGAACACTCAAAAGCACAGTCACCCGATGTGACATTCTCTCACTGATGTCCTTTCAGTTCCAGAACGGCAGAGGAAATGAACACAACGAGTGCACTCTTGTGTGTGACGCATATGGGGTAAGATCTCCAACTCCTCCCACGCCGACTTCTCCCTCTAAGAGCTCAGAACAGAATATTTACTAAAAATATGCAAAGAATATCTTTGTAATCCACCGGGGTATTTTATTTGACATATCACTTCTTGGACTAAGTGAAGAACATCTGTTTTAATAGTCCAGTCAGCTCCTAGGCACTTTTAAGTCCCTACCATTAGACAGACCCCATTCCAGGCTCTGAAGATGAATAAAACACAGTCCACTGCTTTAGAATCTGCAGGTTGAAGGGGCAGACGGCTAAACAGCTCTGGCATCTTATTGTCCACAGAGCAGAGGTACTCACTTTGAGGAGTAGGGAGTACAATAAAATCAGGTTGAACATTGCTGAATCACAGGGAGAAAAAACATCTCCTTGCTCTGCTGCACTGATCAGCCTGTGGTTTGTTTCCCAGGAGTCTACTTCTTTGTACAGCACTGTGTAGCTTTCAGAGCTGCAAGTTATCCCTTTCCAAATCTCGTGTCTTGTCTGGAAAGCGCTGCGTAGCAGGATTTGTGCACCAGGCTTTTTTGGTCAGTGGAGTCTTTGGGCCAGAAAGGGGAAGTTGTCCTTGACTGACATGTTTGTTGCCAGCAGACTTGGCCACAGCCAAGTACTTCTTACCAGGATCCAAGCATCCCTGTGTGCCACCTAAATGGTTGGTCCTCTGAGGTTTTCACTCAAACACGAGCTGAACCTTGAATGAATAGACTTATATCATTAACTACTTCTGTTGCAGAAAAAAGGAGCCACAATTACTTCAAAGTTTCAATCAACCTAGGGTCAGGCAGCCTCATGTTCACTGGTCCTTTCTCACTGTTGTCACTATCAATACAGGCAGCTTGCAAAACCCAACTTTCTCTGCATGGACAATGTGACATGTGGTTAGGACCCAGGGATGTCACACAGTATACTTGACTTGGATCCTAACTCTGACACTTGCTTATTGCATGCTCTTGGAAAAGTTACTTAGCCACTCTATGCTTCAGTTTCCTCACCTGTGAAATGAGAATGGTCACAGTTTTCTGTGAATGGTAGGACAGGGGCAGAGTTGTCATCCTGTGAGTGTTTTCAATTGCAGTTCCAGGTGGCTCCCTGCCTGCTCTACTTCTTTTTCCTGGCATTCTTTCTCTTGTAGTTTCTCCTTTCCTTCCTTCTTTTCACTTCCCCCTCTGTTCTTAAATCTGGTCATGTCATTTTCGTTCTTTTCTTACTTTTTTGGAGGCATATGCGGGCAAGGATAAGACAATGACATGAACATTCTTCAAAATGTCAAGATTTCAAATCAGCAACAGATTGACCTAATGAAACTTTGGAGTATCATAAATGTTCCATGAAGATACTGGCTGGTGGTGTTGATAAGTGAGCAACAGAAAATGCTTTTGAAACTAAAGCTGCATCTAGCCAGTCCATGTACAAGTCATAACTTTCTCTCCTTGCTCCAGCAGAGGCTTATAGTGAGATGTGCTTTGGTATGTAACAGCATAGCTTCCTTGGCATAAATGGTAAACTCTCTAGTCTAGGACTTACAGCCCTGTTTCCTAAGATGCTGGATTGCATTCATCACTGTGTATACCACTTACTTATCTGTCTCCCCTTCTAGACCATCAAGTACCAAATGGCATGGCTTTGTCTTATGAACAGCAAGGTATTCAGAACTAAGCCTAGTGCCAGAATGTAGTAGATACACCATTAGTATTTGTTTAATAAATTAATGTAATTATAGATCTTGTTCTTTGCAGCTTTTCTCTAGTCCCTTAGGGAAGATGGGGGTGGCCAGTTTTGTTTCCCATGAGAAATCATGACACAATGTCCACTGTGACCAGTGGCACACAAGATGGTAGGTCAGCATGACCATGCCAGAAGAGCACCTGTTGATGCTGGGTGTTTACTGCCATCTGTAGCATTTAATCCATTTCCCTTCCTGAGACAGACCATCATGGAGCATCTGATACAGTATCATGTTCTTATATTTTCTTACAGGTAAGCATTTCTGTCTGCTCACAGAAAGCGAGTTCACATCTGTCTCTGGAAACATTAACACCATGCTAAGAGGCATGAAAAAGAGCCCTGCTGTCTGGGTTCCAAGCTCAGTCTAGTCAGATCACCTTGTACAACTGAGCAAGGCAATTAATCTCTTCTGCCTCAGTTTCTTGACCTGAAAAAATAAGGTTTATAGTAAGACCTCTCTCAAAGGGGTTGTGAGGGATAGAATTGAGTAAAGTAATGTGTGTATATTATGCAGGGCATGGGTTGGCTCAGGGTGTGCTATATCAGTGTTTAGTAATGATATGGTACAAGCCTGATATTAGTTGGAAATCTTGTTTCTCAGTTAATCTCCCATCACTGGAACAAAACACCTAGCACCCACAATTCAAAGGAGCAGAGGCTTATTTTTGCTTATGGTTACAGGGGATTCAGTCCATGTTCAGAGGAGAGAAGCTCACCATATGGCACTCAGGAGGCAGAGAGAGACAAGAGAAGACCCACAAGCCAGAATACAGGCTTTAACTCACACCTCCTTCAATCAAGTCCTCTCTCCTAACAGCATGATCAGCTACAAATTCATCAATGAATGAATCCACTGCTGAGTATAGCACCCCTATCATCCAATCACCTTTCAAAAGCCCCACCTCTAAACATGAGACTTTTGAGGGACATTTTAGATCTAAAACATAATATCTTGTGTAATGAGAATAAGAGAAAGTGCTGAGAAGAACAACCAGCTAATAAAAAAATGTTCCTGTATCTCCAGCCTCTGCAAGCTAGGCCTGGCTGGGAGCAGTAATTGTTGTAATTAAAAGCAACTTTCAGTGTTTCAGAAACCCAGGTAGACTGGAGTCACTTGTCAGAGTTTTCTCCTTGTGAGAAAGCAGCGCAGTAATAGGCCATAAAATTGCTCTCAACTTCCTTCCCTAAGCTGTCACATGCAGCTGGATCGATGCCTCTCTGGCACCTGCTGTTGGTAGTAATTTGGGCGCACTTACAGCAGCACCTCTGGGCTGCTGTGGTCGTGCCAAGAACAGCTCCAGCAGCTGATAAAGAGACGTAAGTGCTAGGGGCATGAGCAGGGCTGAAAAGAGGGCAGGGCTAGGGAAGAGGGGATGGGGGACAAAGGGACCTGTGTGAGACGGACAAAAGGAAGCCCGTGGGACTGAGAGAGTATCAGTTTTGTTCCACTATCCCTCTGGCCCAGAGGAGAGAAATGACAGCAGAAAGCTTGTTAATAACGACAGGATACAAAGCCAACGCTTTCTGTTCTCCACTTTCCACAAGACCCAGGTGACACCGTACCCTGATTTGTGTTCTCTGTGCTCCCTGGTATCTGGCCTACAGTTCTCTGCATTTTCTCTTCAACCTTTTAGAACAGAAGAACTTGCCCTTGCCATTCTGAAGCATGTGTCGGAGACAAAGAACACAGGAATATGTCATTTCCTATAAAGGCCAGAAAGGGTGTTGTGACCAGCAAAGTGCTAAAATGACATTTGCACTTAGGTGACAAGCCAGACCATTGGATTCCAGGTAAAGGTTAAGGCTCTTTCCAGTATCTGTAAAACACAGGAAAGGAAAGGCTGCCCTCCTCAGGGCACTTTGGGAATGACAGCTGCTGCTAAGGAATACAGCAAGCTACCGGCTGAACGCAGACCAGAGGGGAAGCCGCCGCGGCTGGCTCTCAGGTAGTGGCTGCCTGAAGGCTTGACCTTGACCAGTATTCGCCAAGGCACCGGCACTTTGGGAAGGAAACACAGCCAGGAGAGAGCCTTTCTTACGCTGGTAAACTTAACTGCCTTTTCATATGAACAAAGCCTGATTTAAAATACGGTTTCAAACAAAGTGAACTTGATGAGCAAGTTTGTTGCATGTTTTAACAAGAAGGATAAAAAAAAAAAATTATTGAACACTTACAATGTAACATGTAATAGCACAAGTTCTTTACATACAGTGACTAACTTTGACAGCAAGCAGGTAGGTAATATTCTCATTCTTATTTTGCACTTTGGGTAAGGCACAGAAAGAGTAAATGAACAGCTTAGGGACCCCCAACTGGTAAGCAATAGAAATGGGATACCAACCCAAGCAACTTCTTATCCAGCACCCCTGCTTTCCATCACCACACCCCACTATCTCCCAAATAATAGTTCCATTCATCTACACTTCTAACTTCCAGACACATCTTTTCTCTCTTTAAACAGCATAAATGATAAACATAACATATACATCAACTCAGTAGAATTTGCTATTTGAGATCTATGTCCTGTTATTTTAATCTATCATTAAAATATCCATGTATGTACCATTCAAGATGTGACACTCACAATTAATTTTTGTTTTATTTTATTTTATTTGAACAAGTTTTTAACACTGAGGGAATTTCAAAATAGATGCATTAACCTTGTGGAGATGGGAAAGGGGTCCAGAGATGGGACAGATAGGAAGGTGCAGAGGTTAAGAGGAGGAACAGGGGATTAAGATGTGATATGTAGACACACCAGTTTCCCAAGATGAATGTCTTCATTATGTATCACAAACATTTACTAATAATGAAAATAAAACAGATGCACTAGACTGATACATAAACTGTGACTTAATCCAAAACATTTTAGGACTAGAGAGACAAACAGTCATTCTTCATATGACTACAGAAGAAAAATATGAAAGTGGCAGTGGAAAAACATGAGGATGCTCTTAGCTCCATCACAAGATGAGCTGCCTGGAATCAGGCGAAGTACTGTCCCTTGGTTAGACTCAGTTTCTTCATCCGTAAAATGAGGTGCCCAGACTAAAGGATGCCCGCAATTCCTTCCAAACAAGACATGCTATGATCCATGACCTTTATTTTGTACTCTCAGCCAGCAGTGTAAGTGTTCCACAGGAAATAAATGGTGCAAAGGAAAGAACAAAATAAAATAAGAATGTCGCCCCAGCCCATTTCTCAAGCCAGCTAAGGGAAGATCTACAGTCTTGCCTGACACACGGAATGGACCCTTGGTACATTTTTAACTGCTGGTACAATTTTTTTCAAGTCATTTACCAACATACTTAAGTCATGATAGTTTTCTGTATTTTCTTAATTAACAGATACTGGGGATGCTGTTGTTAGCAGAATATCAAAGGAAACTTTTGATTATTTTAAGAAAAAAAAGATCCTCAGTTCAAAGAGTTTAGAATCTCCATTCTACAGCTGAAGGGTTAATCCTCAAATTTCCTAGCAATAAAGTTTCCATATGGAAGCATTTCTCACACACACACACACACACACACACACACACACAAATGCACACACATCCCTACCTGCAATTCAGTACTAAAAGCAATCAGCAATTAACTGTAGAACAAAGAGTCTCCATAATGGACAGAAGGAATGGCCAGCTGAATGTCTGGGACATTTTTAATTGCTGGGGAGGGAAATCCATAACCACAATGAGCCACTCTCAGTGAAAAAGCACATGAGCGATGGAGGTACGCAGGAGAAGCTGGCACTGTGGGCTCTACATCCCTGTCTGAACACCTTACACCTCCTCCTTTCCTCACATATCTCTAATGTATGTGAATGCATGTTTTGAAACAGCTAAGGCCTCTTACTAATCAGTCACCTCCACAGGTCTTGTCATGGCTTTTGTCCCAAGATAGGGTATAAGGTCACAGCTCTGGCCAACTGCACTTTGAGCAAATGTTGAGGCACCAGCTCTGATTCTGAGCAGCTAAGATTCTGAGCCTGAGGGTCTTAGAGTAGGTTCGGCCAGGGGTGTGCACTACTGTTCTCCTCACAGAACGGTCACACGGCAAGCAGGCAGGTTCCTGAAGCAGCTCCTTATGGAGGAACAGGGGTATGGTCCAGCCAACTCTGGGAGATGTACCTACAAAGGGCCACCACAGGCTCTGGGGTGAGGGGGTGCCACTCCGAGCTGTAGCAAGAAGTCCTTCACAGCTACTGGTCCCTGACAGTTCTTTTCTTGCTCTACCCTCAGACTCACAAAGGAACACAGAACTCGAATAGATACTCTCATCAGAGACACTCTGTGTTAGAGTCCTGCTCTAGCTGCCTCTGTCCTGAATCTAACCACACAACAGGAAATGGGCTGTCTTGTTTTGTTTCATTTTGTTTTTAGTTTTTTTGTTTTTGGTACCAGGGATCAAACTCACAACCTTGCACCTGCCAGGCAGGTGTTTACGCCACTGAGTTAAATCCCTGGCCCAACAGGAAATGTTTTAAAAGTCTTCCCTGCTCATGAGCATCTCATACTCATCCCAAAAAGCTGAAGCTATACCCCAAGTTTCCTTGACTGTAGTGAATCATTTTACAGTACAAGAATGATCTCCTTATGGAGAACAATGGAATCTAGATCAAAAATTGATGTTCTTTCTATAAGGGAATACAATAAAACAGGAGGGGAGAAAATGAGGCTGGTGAGTGCAGGGGAAAAGCAATGTGCTATGGGGTCCGGGAAAGGTGTTGTATGGAGTGTGGAGGTCACAGGATGCTTGAAGCCTGGGAAGGACTGGCCAGCACCCAAGAAAGTGAGCAGCAGATCCTGGAGATCAGAGAGAAGGCCAGAACAGCACACTTGGCTCAAGATCATCAGGCCCAGCCCAAGGAAGCTTGAAAGGTAAAGTGTCACTTAGCTAACTTTCAAAGGCTGATGGGAGAAGGGTCTGCTCAAATTCACCACCCATTTTTCACCAGGCATATTGTTGTTGTTGTTGTTGTTGTTGAGTTGTAAGAGGGCTTTGTGTGTTAAATATGTCAGTCTTTCATCAGATACATACTTTGCAAATGTATTTTCTTGTCTATAGTCTGTCTTTACACATCCTAAATAATGTCTTTCAAAAAGCAGAAATTTCTAAGTTTGTGGATGTCCACCTCAACAATTTTTCCCATTTATGATCCATGATTGTTATGTCCTGTCTAAAAATACCTTGTTTAACCCCCATCACAAAAATGTTTTCTTCTCAAACTTATACAACTTTTGGTTTTACATCTAAGTCTCTGAATCAAATCTTTGTATATGATTCCGGATATGAATCTGAGCTGAGTTCAGGTGATTTTTATGTCTGTGTGTTTGCTTTGTGATTTTATTATTGTTTTAGTATATCAATGTCAAATTTCTGAGTGCCACTACTTTAAAAAACTATTCTTTCCCCATCAAAGTACCATGGCATTTTTGTAGGAAATCAACTGCCCACAACTGCATGGTTATTTCTAGGCATTTTATGGTCCATTAATCTATATGGCTATTTTTTACCAGTGCCACAGACATCTCTCCAGAGAAAAAATACATACGGTGAATAAGCAGCTGCAAATATACCCAATATCCTTATTAGGAAACACAAATTAGGGAAACACAAATTAAATCCACAATGTAATACCATTATGCCTCTATAAGAATGGATAATTTTTTAAAATACATTGAAAATACAAAGTTCTGAGAGGAAAGTAGAGCACCTGGAATTCTTATACATCGCTAGTGGGAGTGCACAATGGTAAAACCACTTTCCAGAAGAGTTTGGCAGTATCTAACCTTATAAAGATAAGCATGCACTTGGATGACCCAGCCATCTGCCTTCCTAAGTCAGGAGAAATGAGTACACGTGTCTGCATACAGTTCAGGGGTAGACTTTCAGAGCAACTTTCGTAACCACCAGGTACTGGAAACATCCCAAGGTGGGGGAGGGTGAATCATCATAAATACCTGTACACCTTAGAAAACTAGGCAACAACAAAAGCAACAAGACTGTATGCCCAACAGCATGGATGCCTCTGGAGAGCAGATTGAGCAGAGTGGAAGAAGTCATGCTTCTTACTGTATGGTTTCATTTGTGGGACATTATAATGAAAAGAACCAAGGTTGCCACAGTGAGGGTAGGGAGACTGACTGTATCAGACCATGAGAGAACTTTCTGGGCAAAGGAAATAATCTCTATACTGA
>RJWM01041313.1:0-14983 GCA_004363535.1 Dasyprocta punctata | reverse complement strand
ATCATGAATATCTAATTTGAAAATCTTTACTCCCATAGGGTGGAAAACACAGAGGAAATGGACAAATTCCTAGAAATGTATGAACTACCAAAGCTGAGTCAAGAAGATATAAAAATTTTGAATAATCCAATATCAGCTACTGAAATTGAAAACATGATTAAAAACTTATCAACAAAGAAAAGTCCAGGTCCTGATAGATACACAGCTGAATTCTACAAGAAATTTAGATAAGATTTAATGCCAATGCTACTCAAACTCTTCAATGAAATTGAAAGGGAAGCATTCCTCCCTAATGCATTCCTGGAGGCAAGTATTACTCTGATACCAAAACTGGAGAAAGACAAAACCACAAAGGAGAACTATAGGCTAATTTCCTTAATGAACATTGATGCAAAGATTCTCAATAAAATACTGGCAAATAGAATACAGCAAATCATTAAGATTATACATCATGACCAAGTGGGATTTATTCCAGGAATGCAGGGAGGGTTTAACATATGCACATCAATAAATGTAATACACCAAATCAATAGTGCCAAAGACAAAAATCACAAGATCATTTCAATAGATTCCAAAAAATCTTTTGATAAAGTCCAACACTTGTTCATGAAAAAAACCTTACAGAAAATTGGAATAGATGGTATCTACCTCAATCTGATAAAAACTATCTATGAGAAACCAACAGCTAACATTATACTAAATGCACAAAAACTGAAAGCTTTCACTCTAAAATCAGGAACAAGACAAGGACATCCACTATCACCACTCCTATTCAATATAGTTCTAGAAACGTTATCCAGAGCAATCAGACAAGAGAGAGAAATAAGAGGAATAAGGATAGGAAAGGAAGAATTTAAATTATCACTATTTGCAAATGACATGATACTCTACAAAGACGACCCTAAAAACTTCATCAAAAGGCTACTAGAGTTAGTAAACAAATTCAGCAGTGTAGCTGAATACAAAGTCAACACTCAAAAATCAATAACATTCCTGTACACAAACAACAAACTCACTGAGAAAGTATGAAAACAACACCTTTCACAACAGCATCCAAAAAAAAAAATTCTTAGAAATCAACCTAACAAAGAGCATAAAAGACCTATATGCTGAAAACTGTAGTTTTCTAAAAAAGGAGATTGAAGAGAATGTTAGAAAATGGAAAGATATCCCTTGCTCTTGGTTAGGGAGAACCAACATTGTGAAAATGGCCATATTCCCAAAACTGTTACACAGATTTAATGCAATCCCAATCAAAATACCATTAGCATACCTCACAGATCTAGAGAGAACATTCCTAAAATTCATCTGGAACCAAAAGAGACCTAGAATAGCAAAGGCAATTGTAGGCAACAAACGCAAGGCATGAGGCATCTCAATCCCTGACTTGAAATTATACTACAAAGCTACAGTGATAAAATCAGCATGGTACTGGCAAAAAAATATACCTGAAGATCAGTGGAACAGATTAGAAGATGCAAATGCAACTACAAAGGTATTGAGCCACCTTATATTTGACAAAGGGGCTAAACATGTTCAGTGGAAGAAAGATAACCTCTTTAATAAATAGCACTGGAAAAATTGGCTTTCCACATGCCAAAGAATGAAACTAGACCCATGTCTATCATCACGCACTCAACTAAAGTCAGAATTGGTCAAAATCTAAATATTAGAAACACCAAATTTACTAAAAGACAAGGTAGGCAAAAATCTTAAAGACATAGGCAAAGATTAAATGAACAAAACGCAAATTGCTTGGGAAGTACTTCAAAGAATCAACAACTGGGATCTCATTTTATTAAAAAGGTTTTGCACTTCAAAAGAAATTATCAATAAAGTGAACAGAAAGCCCACAGAATGGGAAAGAATTCTAGCCAACTGTCCTTCAGACAAAGGACTTATATCCAGAACATACAAAGAACTGAAAAACATCAGGCCCCCCCAAATTCAAAGACCCAATCCAAAAATGGGCATCTGAAATGAACACACACTTCTCAGATGAAGAAATACAAATGGAAAATAAATACATGAAGAAGTGCTCAACATTGCCAGTTGTTCGAAAAAGGCAAATTAAAACAACATTGAGATTTCATCTCACTCCAGAAAGAGTGGCTGCCATCAAGAAATCAACTGATCACTAATGTTGGTGGGGCTGTGGGGGAAAATGAACACTTCTCCACTGTTGGTGGAGTGTAGACTGGTGTGACCACCTTGGAAATCAATATGGAGATTCCTCAAGAAACTAGGATTGGAAATCCCCTTCAATCCAGCTATTCCCCTTCTGGGTATTTACCCAGAAAAATTGAAAGTATCAGGTCACAGCGATACATGTGCACCCATGTTTATAGCAGCACAATTTGTAATAGCTAAATCTTGGAAACAACCAAAATGCCCATCAACCACAGGATGGATGAAAAAGGTGTGGTATTTTTATACAATAGAATATTAATCAGCTATGAAAAAAGATGATCTTGAGGCTTTGTAGGTAAATGGAGGCAACTCGAGACTATACTCATAAGTGAAATAAATCAGACTCACTTGTATAAATATCATATTGACTCCCTAGTGTAAAAAATAAATAATAATTTATAAAAAAACTGAAAGAGTAATAAGATCCAAAATGTACAATAGATATTGTAATAAGGAAAGGGAATGAAAGTGCTCAAAATACATATAACTGTGTGTATGTACAAGTATGCAAGGTAGATAACTATACTATGAATTCTCTGTTAGTTCATTAGGAAGAATAGTTTGTGTTGTTATTGTTTGATTGTCTAATTTTTTTATGTCTAGATTTCTTAACTTTAACAACTAGTTCTAAAATAACAATATGTAATATATTAACCAGTACTGATTTCTTACATTTTTTTGAAATTTTGTATTACTTCTACCTTTTTTGTTTGCTTTTTAAAAAATAAAAATAAATAAAAAATAAAAATAAAGGGAAGTATCAGAAGGCACAGGATCTATAATAGTGCTTTGTATACAGCATTAAAAATAAGCTTGCCTTAAAGAGAGATTCGTTATATTCTTAAGAAGAAATTCATGCAATTAAAGCAAGAGGGGAAAAGACTTGCTCTGGATCCATTCTGGTAGGAAAAAACTCTCGTGTCTATGTATCTTTAGTGTAACTTTTCAATAAACTGCCTTTCTTAGCTTCTGGCCTCACATCAACTGAACACTTTCAACAATATACTAGTCATTATGTTCTTTGCTATGAACTCACAATTAAAGCAGAATGCGCATTAGGTTTAAGAGTGATCTTATGAAGCAGACAGAAATATTTTATTAATCTCAACACTTGATTGTATATCTTTTATTATTATGCATTGCAATGGAAGTACACATAATACAATTCTGTGACAGATTGCAGTATAATAGTTGCTCCAAGATAAAGCACTCGTATGATTGATTATTTCAGAGTGAGCTGAACTGGCCTCTTTTTTCATGATACATCATTTTTTCCTGGAAAAATAACTAACAGACTTGGGTATTTTCTCAAATGAAAATAAGGAAGCCTGTCATGTCAGGAAAATAATTGTTAGGGTGCATGGCCAATGACAAAATTTTGAGCTTTCAAGCAAAAACTGGAAATTCGTATCTTTCACCACTAGCTATGCAGCTTCTCAATAGTTAGATTTTTCACATGATGTTATTGGTAACATTAACAAATGGGATCTTTACACATTGTAAATTAAATGTATTACTACTTTGAAGGTCTGCAAAATTCAAGTGAACCAATATTTCACAAATGATCAATGGATTACTTTTTAAATCATGTTGGTAAAATATTTATATGGATAGTAAGACCCACCAGTGGATTTTAAAGTAAGAGCAGAAAGTTTCATTTGTTATATTTCAGATTCTACTTTGTAAGTAATTTTTACTTTTTTGGTACTGGGAATTGAATGAACCTGAGGCCTTTACTCTGAACTACATTCCTGGTCTATATGTACACATGTATATAATTTTGAAACAGGACCTCACTGAATTACTATATTACCCAGGCTGGACTCTAAATTACAATCCTGTCGCCTAAGCCTCTAAGAGTGCTGATTTAATAATAATCAATTACCACACCCAGCTTTCAATTGGGTATTTATTAAATCTCAACACTTGATTGTATATCTTTCATTATTATGTATTGCAATGGAAGTCTTTTGTTTTCCAATTAACTGTGGAAGGCAACTTTTGTTCATATATTTTAATCAAAATAACCCATCACAAACAATTAAATACAAAGCCAGGTATGAAAATACACTTGTCTTCTATAAAATCAGAAACTTTAATTAACAGATTTGCAAAGCAAACAAAAGCAACTCTTTTCACTAAATTTTTAGTTTGATTTGTAAAATAGTGATTTTTCACAATATATTATTTAATATTAATATATTATTTAATATTATATTCTATATTATTTTATATATATTTTATATTTCATATCCTGCTATTTTTACTTGTAGTTTGTTTATTTTTGGAGATAGGGTCTTGCTTTGTAGTACAGGCTAGCCTCTAACCTGCAGAAATCTTTCTCAACCTTCTGAGTCCTAGTATTACAGGCATGTGGAATCATGCCTGGCTACTACTATTTTTAAAATAAATATTATAAAACTTTTGGTTACAATTTTGGACACAAACAAATGTAGCTCAATATAACCCACAGGAACTAGCTCTTAGAGGTTCCTCATTTATTTTTAGGACTGTAAAGGGATCCTGAAAATAAAAGTGTGATGCTCACTACTCCAGGTCATAATTCTAATTTTTTTTTTTTATTCAGTAAAGGCAAAAACAAGCCAAAACAAAATGAAACAAAAACTGAACAGAACAAGAGGCTATTTAGGATTTGTCAATGCTGTATTTCTGTTTACTTTTGCCAGGAAAGGAGTCATCCATTCTAGGACCAACCAGGCATCTGCTTCTGCAGGATGTGATTCCCCCAGAAATTCTGCCTGGAGGCCTACAAAAATGGGCTAAAACCAAGCCAAATTGAGGGTGGGGGTTAGCACAGATACCTAACTCATTTGTATGTTTTGGTGTGATTTTTCTGGCTTCTTGCTGTGAATTTACTCACCACATATCTTAATTCAACAGAAAGTTATTTAGCACCACCAAGTGGAAATCATAGGCTGTCAAATAAGATCATAGCATACTGAGAAAAAAAAAATGCAACAGCAAGCCTATTCATGGCAACAGGTAGGATTCTAAGTGCTTTTCTCCTGATATTTAAAAATATCAGTTTTCTGTGTTAGAATAGTTTCCATTTATCAAAGGAGAAACGGGAGGCTTAGGGAAGTTTAGTGTCTTGAACATCCTCCTCAATAACTATAGAGCTGGGAGGAGAACACAGGGGTATTTGACATAAATATCTTAACTTTGAATTGTCCCTGAGAAGGAGGATATTAGAAATGTTTCAGAGTGAGATGCCCTTAAACAGAGAGAGGAAAGATTTTGTAAGACAGAAAGCCTGGCATTGAGCTGGACATCAAGGAAAACTAGGTTTTCAATTTACATAGAGAAAGTAGATGGATTCGCAAAGTACATTCTGATGTCTGTATGAGGAAAGGCCACACCCACTAGGCTTTTTGAAATATTGTGATTTGAGATTGCGAAAGTACATAGAGTAAAACCAGGGAAAACTTTGAAAAACATGTTGAAGGTTTTGAACTAACCGAGAGCTCAAGGGTTCTAACTCTTATTCCAAAGGAATTCCTGGTGGTTTCATCAGGAGAAGGCCAGAGCTTCTGCCCATTTTGCACTAGGGTGTTGCTTGTGTGTGGCTTTGTCTTGACAAACCTTGGCTATGACTTCTTAATGTGAAGCAGGACTCAGAGACTGTGACCCTCTACAGCAGGGAGATCCCTGCCATCTGTCGAACCAAGTTCTCAAAGACAAGCCTTCTCTCAGCCCCGCCCTCATTCTCTCTCACCTTCCTTGAAGTAATGGGTTTTAGCCTATTGAAATCTCCTTGAAAGTTTGCAGGGAGTTTGGTTTTTAATCAAGTGAGGTCTGCAGCTTCACTAGTATGGCCAGAACTGAGAAGCAGTAAGTCTTGAGGCATTCACCTGCTCCACTCAGGCTGTCTCCTACACACTCCTGCAGAGTGATGAACTCCTTTGGAAAATTCCCTGGCAGATTGTGGAGTGAGAAGTCACTAGTTTTTCAACATGTTGGTGTGCACAAATGACTTACTCATAATGGATAACCCTCTCCTGCTTCCCACATGTTGAGGTGGCTTGCAGTAGTAAAATTTCCATTAAAGGATAGTAATTAAAAATAAAACAAAACCCAGATGAATTCTTCAAAAACTAACAAATTAAATAAGAAGTTACATCTGCTAATCTTAGTGGGGGTTAGGGATTTGCTATGGCTTGCATCTAGTTATCCTTCCCAAAGCCTCATGCACTCATAGGTGAGGCTCGTGGGAGGTGGCTGGATCACGGGTGTGTGATACTGGATTAGTCCACTGATTTGTTTAGCATAGTTCTGGGTGTGGATGATGAATTTACTGAAGAGGGAAGACCCAATCTGGGTGTGGGTGGCACCAACCAGTAGGCGTGTAGCCTGAATGGAATGAAAAGAGAAAGAAGAAGGAAGGATCAATGCTTCCCACCTTCCTTGTCACAAGCTCTTTCTCTTTTGGCATGCACATTTGCCACCCTTTCCTACTTTGGAGCCAGCAGACAATGGACTGAAACCTCTATAAACTGTTAGCTAAAATAAATCTTTTACCCTTTTTCTTATGAGTATCAGGTACATTGTCCCACCAATCAGAAAGTAACTAAGAGAGAGTGATGAAGTATTTTTTTAATAGTAAATGATTTATCCCAGCACTTGGGAGGCTGAGGTAAGCAGAACGTTGTGAGTTCAAGGCCGGCTTGGGCTACAACACAAGCACAAGGCTGGCCTGAACTACATAATACGACCCTGTCTCAAAAAAAAAAAAAAAAAAAAAAAAAAAAAAAAAAAAAAAAAAAAAAAAAAAAAAAAAGAACTAGTAGGTTGGCTCAGTGGCTTAAGCACCTGCCTGGCAGGCATGAAGTTGTCAGTTCAATCTCCAGTGCCACAAAAACAAAAACAAAAACAAAAACAAAACAGCAAATGATTTTTTAGAAATATTTTTATTTTTAATTGTCACATAATTGTAAATATTTATACTGTACACTGTGGTATTTTAACAAATGTCTACAATGCATTATGATCAATTAGAACAGTGGTATATCTATTACCTCAAACACCATTTCTTTGTGTTGGAAACCTTCAAAATTTTCTCTATTATTTTGGAATAATTAATTATTGCTAACAATAGTCATCCTATTATGATACAGAATAATGAAAAAAATGATTTCTTCCTTAGGGTTAGAATACAAACAAAGAGAAAAAAAGAGAGTTATTTGGATAAGATAAAGCATCTCTTTCCTTCTGTTGAGTTAGAAAAGATACGTGAATAAAGAAGCCAAGCCAGAATTTTCGAAGGATGGAAAATTCTGAAGTAATGATAAATTTCATTCATTTGGAACAGGATGAATTTCTTTTTAGAGGATTCAATTTGAACTCTAAGACAATTTATATCTCTTAAAGGTAGCTCTCTTTACCACTTACTAGTCCAATTATTTAAATAAAGGATGATGAGAAATTACTTATTTCCTCATTAATTTTATAAGATAATATGACAGGAAGTATAAAATTGACAATTTTTATCAATACTAGAATTGACCAGTTGAAATGGCACCTGATTGAGTGACGCTCAGGCTAGTTAGTACATAAACAAACACGCTGCTCAAGTGACACTTGTGGTCCACATTTACCTGGCTAATTGAAAAGTCTTTCCTTTAAAGGGCCTCAGGTCTTTTTAGACCTATTTAATACACATGTACCCATTTAATGTCTTTGTCATTAAATAGTTTTCAACTACATTGCCAAATGGAAATTATTTGCTTTCGTTTCTCACAGTGCAATTCTAGTGGTACACAAACACAAGTGCTTTGCAAGTTTAAGGTGAACTTTTCAAGTAATTTTCATTTTTCAACTTGTAGTCTATCATTTACAAAAACTATAAATAAAGACGACACAGATGCACTAGAAAGATTATTTGACTTTTTTCTCTGATCACTGAGGCACTGAGAAAGCATTCTGACTTTGACTTTCCACATGAAGCTGTTTTGCAGATGACTGATTAGCAGAGCTTAACAGATGTCTTGAATATGAAGAGATCAATGCTGACACACATGAAGAGCCCAACAATGTAACAGACATTTCTATTTGTTTGTCTGGATTGCTGTGTCAAATAGAAGTTTGTAGCAGTGTGACAAGCAAGACACCATGTGTATTGGTTGATTGACTGTGTCAATCTGAGACATTTAGAAGCTTAACTAAATCAGTTTAGCAATTCTACACCCTAGGGTGTAGAAAACCCACCCTAAGGTGGCTCATCTTCTGGATGATATAAAGGGGAAGGAGGAAGGACAGATGAGGTTTCATTCTTCAGAGTCGCTCCAGTATTTGCCTTTGCCTTGGACGCTGTCTCCTGGTTTCCTGCACAGACTCTTTGGCTTCTGCCTTGGATTCTTCAGACTTATGGCACAGATTCTTCAACCTTCAGCTGCATGGGACACGCAGTGAATTCCAGACCTTGGATTGAGTCCTTCAGCCTCCAGCCTGCAGACACCCTCTGCACGCTTCCTCATCTGACTCTGTGGCTGATCGTCATATGCCAGTCTTGTAATTTCTTATATGTTTATCTATCTTGTGTTTTATCTGTTTTCTCTAGCAAAACCTTAATACACCATGTTAAGAGTATCAAATACAAAACTAAAAGGAAAGAATAGGAATATTTGGGCTCCACTTCCAGGGAATTTGGAAGTGATGACTTTTTTTTAGTAATTCCCTGTATAATACATAAATATCAATGTTTTTTGATGCCTGAACTTTTAGCTTGTTTTAACTTGTTCACTGAACACCATCCTCTGGCACCATGCATCTAATTAGAAGTATACATCTTGTTTCTTGGAAATAGATGTCAGCTTTCCTGATCTGAAAGTCCTGTACTAGCCAGTTTGGGTCCCCACTAGCTTTTCTAGCATGCAAGATAATGGAATACTGAGTATTGAGGGATAAATAAGTTTGTTAGGTCAAGATGGCTAAAGAAGAAAGAAATGAAAATGCATAGCAGAGATTGGCAAAAATAAGGGAACTTGAAAAGGCAAGATGTTTGGAGAATAGCAAGTTGCATGGTGTGCTTAAAACATAAGAAGAAGCAGAGTCACTGGGATGTATAATATTCAGTCTTATGAGCCAAGCTAATGATGCTGTTTATATCCGTAGTTGTAGCAAATCACAAAGGTTTTTGCAAGTATAAGAGTTATACTCAATTTCCCCCAAAATAAGATCTAACTAGAGAATAAAACTTAATATGATTTTTCAGGATGCTGGTAATACAAGATTTATCCCCAAAATAAACCCTAGTTAAGGTAAGACACACTTAGTATATATGTTGTAACACATGATGGATGTATTGAAATAAAATAATGACATTAACATACAAGTAAATAGAAATTAATACTTTTGACAACGATATTTAAAATAAATGCTAATATAAACTATAAGTAAAGTGAATGCCTTTAGATGAGAGGTGAACAGCTACATAAACAGAATTTGAGACTTACTGCCAAATGACCAGTCAGAATACAGACACAATGTACAAATATTGTGCACACTTGGTGAGACAGATGTGGTTGTGTCTAACATGAATCTTCATAATTCAATATGTCACGTGTTGTAATGAACACACATAAACATTTTTTAAATTTTGAAGACTGCAATTTTTTGTCACATATATGGACCATCATTTGTAAGTGTTCTCATTTCTGTTACCACTCATGCCTCTTAAATCTTCAATTAACATTTGATTCAATGGTAACTTTGTGAAAGCCAATCTGCAAGAGGGTGAAGAATTCACAGGATAAAATTACTGACAGCTGTGTTGCCAATGAACTATGAGCCTGACTACGTGGATAAGATGCATTCATTTAAGGAGAATGCTATTGCTAAACATGAGAGGTTAGAGTCAACATTTCTAGAAGAAATGGGGTTGCAGGAAATTCAGCCCTAACTTTGGGGTCTGGAGAATTGTAAAGACATTCCAGAAGATGACATGACTGCATTTAAGTAAAAGTAGTTCTTTACATATAAATAAATGCAGATGTTTTAACTTGAATAAATTAATAAATTTAGATAATTGCACATAAAAAATGACACATTATCTGAAAATAAGTCTTTGTGTCTTTTGGAGCAACAATTAATATGAAACACAATTATTTTGGAGGAATATGGTAATCAGTGGTACATTTTAGAAAGGCAACTGGCAGCATATGGATGTCTAATTGGGATTGTCAGACTGGACATGCTAACTAATAAGGACCATTTTGAATGCTGTAATTCTAAAAATATAAATAAATAAAATAAAATAAAGCAAAAATTTAACGTTTTTCAGAAATTAAAGTGATTACTAAGTGGCCCAAGACATCATGGTAAAAATAGTTAGGGCATACTGCTCTTTCTCTGTATGTTTTTTCCAAAGGAGATAATCTTCAATACTTCTATCTAAATTATTCTCTGTCTTGGAAAAAATGTTAAAAATGTTGAGGAAATTCAGTGGTGTATTTTTTTAAGAAGGACTGGTTTCTTAGTTCATATAGGAGAAATTAAACTGCAGAAATTTCCTTAGATACAGGAATACTGAGAAAATTTTCTTCTGGTATGATTCTGGTGGTAATCTATGAAAGGAAGTTTGTAAATTAGAGTCATGGATTATAAGGAGACAATATCACAACATCCACAGTAGAAATGTATTATGAAGTATCTCAGACTTCATTAGTTCTTCGTGAAAAACCACCACTTGTCAAAAAAAAAAAAAAAGCTTAAAGATTTCAGAATTTTCATAACCTATATTTCAGTACCCCATCAGATGATAAATTATTTTTCAAGAACATTTCATAAACATTTTTGAGCAACATGTAGGGGTGCTGAGGTTATACTGGTGAACAATATAAACATGGCCCCTGTTCTCATGACTTTTTCATCTAAAGGGGACAACAAGATAAACAAATGGCTATAAATGTAAAACATGACAATTATAGTGTGGATGTGCTTTGATAGAGAGAACACCATAGTGTGTTATGGAACTACACTACCTAAGTTTGGAGGGCAGGGAACATACCTGTGAAAAAAACCACAAGTAAGCTGAGATATTTAGATATAATAAGTGAGATCTAGCCTAGAAAAGTGAGTGGTAAAGAGAGTGGGAGAGAGTCTGAGTAGAAGTCTAGAAAAGGCCTGTAAGGCAGAGAAAGATATTGCATTCAGGTAACCAGGTAGTTTATTTCAACTGGAATGTGTATATCCATGTGTGGGAGGAGCAGGACAGAGAGTAGATTATCCATCACTAAAGCTGGAGAGTTAGATAAAGGACAAATCCTGCCAAGTCTTGTAATACTCATAACAGAACTAGGGTATAGCCTAAGTGCACTAGGGATCCACTGATTATTTAGAAGCTGAGAAATGGCCATGATCACATTTTAATCTCAGAAAGATTATTCTGACCACAGATTAGAGAATGGACCATTTGGATACAGAAATCTCAGTACAGAAAGACATGACAACATTTAGGAGAGGTTTAAAAAGGCTAAACAGAAAAGTGGAAATGGAGACAGAAAGGAGGGAATGGATTTTAACAGTACTAACAAGAGATTACAAGGACTTGTAATTGTTTAGGGTAAGAGAGAAACAATCAAGAACAATTCCTGGTGCAGCTAGTGTTTAATTGCTACTAACTGAAATAGGGCTGTGAGGTAGAGGGGAGACATGAAAAAGTGAAGATAAGTCCAGTTTTGTTGTTAATGAGTTTAGTGTGTCACGTGGGCATTCAACAAACTCCTATAGGTAATGGGATGCATGGACCTGCCAAGTCTTTGTAGCTGTGCATTGAGATGTGAGAGTTTTTAGCTGGCATTGAGTACGATGTGTATAAGAAATGCTTAAATCTTCTTCCAGGAACAGGACTCCTAGACATCCATTAATATTACATAAAATGAGAGAAGTTACCCAATTTCTGAATTACTTTTACCACAGCCCTGTAATGCTATTCAATCTTTGGCATCTTCTGCCATTATCTCCTCTCAAAAAAAAAAAAAATCACAGATTTTGAATCAATTACTTTTCAGATCCTTGGAGTTTACCTTGATTCAGTCATTTCTTCTTCTGTATTTTGTTTATGATATTTCACCCACATAAAAAACATAAGAATAGAATACAAAAGAATAAAACCAGAACATTTGGTTGCAGGCAAAATAATTGAGTTGGACTTTTAGGAAATTTTTGAGTCTTTTGGTATTTAATTTAAACTATATGCTTCTCCTTCTCTTTTAATTAATTCATCTGCTTGGCCTTCCCTGAGAATTAATTAATTTTGGATCCCTTTTTTCCAAATATTGAATTGCTTTTCTAAAGCATCTTTGGTTTCTAAAATTTGATATCTCTGAGGTTTTGGGTTCAATACAAAGAGTACACACATATTCCAACAATCCATGGATTGTTATTCATGACTGGCATGAATTCCTGGCCTTTGAGAGGAAGGGCACAGCAAATTTCTCCAAAGAGGGAAGTGATGGAGCTATTGTTACATTTAAAACATGTTGAGTTGTCCAGGCAGAAAAGCGCAAGTCAGATTCTGTGGTCTACTCAAGAAAGAAGGCTGTGAAATTGGGTCCCCTGTGGACACTGTGACTGCCAGCCCTTCCCTCAAATCCACACAGTGGCAGAAGGTTCCCAGCTGTCTGATTTGCTAAACTTGATCTCAACTATTACGGTGGAATCATCATACTGACAAAAGAATTTCCTTCTTGATTATCATGCCGACCATAAAGAATATAAGAGGCAAAACAATTTGGGGGAAAGTCATTGCCCCCTTCAAGCTTTTCTCTTTGGAATATAGAACTGGCCTTCCCATTTGGAACTTCAGTGTAGCAGCTGGGCAGGTGAGGTGTGGATGAAGAGGAGTCAGGCTGAAACTGCTGCAGTGCTTCACAGTGCTATTCTGTAGAGTGTTGGTGTTAAGGGAGTTGAGGCTTTCCTCTAGCAAAACTAGAATAGTGGTTATATGGTTAATACCATATCACATTCACTAGATGTTACTAAATAAGCAGCCAGATCTCAATATTACTATTTGAGCCAGGCCTGGTGGCATCTGCTTATAAATTCAGCACTTTGGAGCCATAGACAGGAGTATCTCTGCAAGTATAAGGAGAGCCTTGGCTACACAGTGATTTCAAGGCCAGCCTGAATTACAAAGCAAGAATTTGTCTCAACAAAGAAAAGCAAACAAAAAAGTTACTATTTGCCCATCACTTTTTCTATTTTAAACCAGAATTTGATAGCAAATAACGAGGCACAATCTAAATTTATGGTGAGGTTCCTTCCACAGAGATGTAAGGAACCATAGAGATCTATCATAAGAATTTTTAACTTGACATCCATAAACTTTTGGAACAGTGTGTAAAGCATACTATGTGTATCAAACAAAGTTCATGGGTTCTTAATGTTCCTTACATTCTCATGTGTTCTACCATTCAAAAAACAGCAGTAAGTGCGTACTCCTTTCCATAGCTTTGTTCAGCAAAATGCAACCCACAGAGACTGTGTTCTTTTATTTTCTCTCTTCTTGCTGCTCTTTTTTTGCTTCTTTTCCTCTTATTCTTTTCCTTGCCTATCTTCCCTCTTTCCCAGACACCATAACTATAAACATGGAATTTGGTATTGGACTTGAATAAATGTTGAAACAGGAAGTGTTCCACATTAGAAGGACAAAGAAGACAAAGAATGGGAATGAATTTGAAAGTGCCCTTGAACTCACAGTGAAGATTATCAGTGAATAAACAAATCATGTTAAAAATGCATTCTGAGATTTTGGGCATTAGGTAGTATAGGTGTCTACCCAGCAATCAGGACCTAGCATGATCTTAGCATGTATGTGTTAGTCTTCTGGTTGTCTTGGCAGTTGACTCTTCTTATCTCCAAGAATGAACATCTCGTGCTTCATCAGACATATTTTACCATGTAGCTACTCCTCAGGCCCACTGATAATGAAAATATACCCACCATGGGCTTTGCAGACAAACTTAGAGGGTTGGAGTGGTGTTTCCAATGCCACTATCCTTGGGGGACTTTGTTTTTTCACATACAAAACAGCAACCATGGTAAACTCACTTCAAGAGATGGTTGCATGAGTTTAAAATGCTAAAGTTAACAAACTGTCTAATATGGGGTCCAGCACCCGGTAGACCCTTACTGTAACACTGACTTCATACTAACTCTTACTCAGCTGCTGGCTTTGAAAACTCTGTGTAAGTGACTCAAAGTGTAGAGAATGCTAGAAGTAATATTTTTGTGTGTGTGCTGTTTATTCTACACTTAAAAAAATAACTGTAAAAAAATAAGAGGCTCACTTTCTCTTTATGCTTTTTCATGAGTCTTAGGTGAGCTTATGAGCAGGTTTTACAAGACACTGGGTAATTCCAGCCACAGCTAAATAACACTTTTTGTTTTCAGTGAACATCATGGGGCAGCATTTCTCAAAATTTTCTTGCTTGTTAATTCCTTTTATAATAAAACCTTGCTACTCTCCTTAAGAATCTTAAAATTGGTTGTGAGTTCAAGGCCGGCTTGGGCTACAACGGAGCGTAAGGCCGGCCTGAGCTACATAGTGCAACCCTGCCTCAAAAAACCAGGGCTGGCACCCCTCACCAGAGTGCAGAGCGCACGGCAGCTCCATTCTTCAGCCGCGCGGCTCCGCTCCAGCGTCTGCCATCCCACAGCTCCTGTGCAGACCGCGCCGCCCAGCAGGGTTGCTCCCGGCACTGTAGGCCTGGGACCTGCCCGGGCCTGCCTGCAGGCATAGCTGTTGGGCCGAGCTTGCGGACAGAACCAGGGT
>RJWM01041311.1:0-14967 GCA_004363535.1 Dasyprocta punctata | reverse complement strand
CATCCGAACCCTGGGTCTGTCTGCAAGTTCAGAGCAACAGCTGTTAAAATAAAATTTTAAAGGTTCCTCCTTTGCCATCTCTCACCTGTGGACCATATCTATGATCTTCCTATAATTGGATATGAATAAAGATTCACACAAACTGACATGGATAGTAGTACAATGATCATATGCAACATCCCATCATGGGATCATCCTCAAACCACATTTCCTGGACTCTGTTCCCATCATGAATCTCCCCCTTGTCCTTCTGGCTTCTGAGAGTCTGGATTCTGCACCAAAAGATGTAAGGTTTGTCTACATAAAAGAGAAGAAGGTTGTGAAATTACCAAGTTCTCCACTATTCCAGGCCCTATGTGGGGCACTGCAGATAGAAAAACAAGCCAACCATAAGGAACTCCCACACTGAGGCAGAAGCAGACCCAGGAAATGGGCACAACAGTACAAGCTGTCAAAGGCTATAGAATGAAGAGCCACACAGAGAATGAAAACCTAGTCAAGGCAGAAGGTAAAAGTGCAGGTGGAAAGGCAGGTCACACCTGGGTTGCGCAGCTGTGCATAGCAGCCTGGTGTGCAAGGGACCGAGCCCCACTCTGTGGCACAGGGCTGTGCACCTCATACCCAGCACATTCAGCTCACATCTCTTTCTCCCTCAGGTCCACTTGGGCACCACTCACCAACGCCAGTTGGAAGGTTCTCTTCTCTGTTCTCCAGATCACTGGCAGCCTGGAAGAGTTGGACCTCAGTGGAAATCCACTGAGTCTGCCTGCTGTGCAGAGTCTTTGTGAGACCCTGGGTCACCCTTGCTGCCACCTGAAGGTCCTGCGGTGAGTCTGAACTAGGTTCTTGTCTGGAGCAGGCAAGGAGGGAAAAGGAAGATAGAAGCTGAATCTAGGATGTGGGTTTGGTCTCTACATTCATCAAATATTCATCCACAGCCTCTCTGATCTCACAAAGTGACAGATGCTGGGGCTGCTATGGGAAACAATCAAAGGCAAGATTCTTTTCTCATGTAGTTAGAGAGAGACTGGCATTAATCAAACTATACTGTCAAAAGAATAACAGGTCCAGAGTTGCTTGTGGAAGTGGCTTGAGAGAGCTAAAGAAAACAGAGGACTTGACTAAGTGAAACAGGTGGTGGAAGGAAATAGTTTCAGGCAGAGGGAGTAGAATCACCTGCCTCCCACTCCTCTCCTAACCAACATTCTACACTCTGCTTCTGTGTGCTGTGGTTTTAAGATTTCACACACACTTAACATTGTGCAGTATTCTTCTATGTCTGTCTTATTTCACTTTCTTTTTATTTCACTCTTGATTTCTCTTGAAAAGCATGAAACATCCAGAACTCAAGAATTTTGGAGATTTTGAAACCTAGCATATTACATAGATAAAGAGGATTCACAAAAGGAGAAAGATCAGAAGGGTAGGAGAGCCTGTAAAAAAGACACTCGTGGAAGACCCTTGGAATCATCTGGAACAGAGGGATAGAGAAGGACTGAGTAAAATCACAGAAGCTCAGAGGCTCAGAGATATTGACAGTTTCCAGTCCCACATCAGCAGCATACTGTAAGCACTGACCTTGTGCTAGGCACTGTCCCAAGTACCTGACACACGTGACCTCCCTTCAATAGGCTTTGAGAATCTGTGTTGCAGGCAAATAAATTACACTTGGAGTTAAGGAAACCTGCCCTTAATCTTCAATTACCAACTGAAAAGGATGAGGTCTGAATCCATGTTTGGCTAGTTCCAGAGCTTTTACACAGTGGAGTCCACCCACTGCCTTCACTCAGATACCCTCAGCCTCCTCAGTGAGGTCCATGACCACATTTCCTCAGTAGGATTGGAGAGTTTGGGATTTGAAAGGGGAATCCCAACAGCACACCTTTCAATGATGAGTTATTTGAGGTGAATAAACCAACAAAAGTTTTACTCTGAAATTTTATCTTCATGCAATGATTACCTAAAAATGCACCATAATTCTACATCTGTCCTGAAAACAGGGAGTATCCCCTCCATCTAACCACACCTTAGGGACTCCCCCGTTTTCCTCCAACAATCACTCATTCCTCTACATTCAGCTGTCTCTGACTTTCCTTTTTCCAATTCTGTGTCCTTCATTCACCCATAAAACACTTAGGAAATGCATTGCTGTAGGCAAAGGGATATGGATAGTACCAAAGGAGGAAAAACTCCTCATGGAGCTCACAGTCCAAAGGGGAAAGGAGACAAAATGCCAAACAAACCGTCAAATACATTGTATGGGATGTGGTTGATAGAAGAACTAAAAAAAAGAAAGAGTAGGGACTCTAGGGATAGACATACAATTTTGAAAGGAAAGGATATCAAAACAAGACTTCAACAAGGTAACTTAACTGTCAGCTAAGACCTGAGGCTGGTGAGGGAACAAACCATGAGACATCAGGTAAGACTGGTCCAGACAAAAGAAGAAACAGATGTTCAGACCCTTGGGTGGGTACCAAACAAGAAAGAGTCCAGTGAGGATGGAGCTAGAAGAGATAATAAGTGAGAGATGGCCTGGATTCAGGATGTCAGGGACCTGTAGACCACAGTGAAGACATCAATTTTTACTCCAAAAAATGTAGGAAAACATTAGAGAGCTTTGATCAAAACTTGACTTATTGTTATTTTTGTCTATGTCTATGTCCATCAAACACCTGTGCATTTCTTGTAGCCAGGAGAGAGGGGTATCATGGAGGGATGGGGTTTATGCAACTACACCCAGCCCACCAATGTGGCCTAAAGTAGGTTCTCTATGATACTGTGGGTGTTTTAAAACCAAAAATTGATCACTCAAGTCATAGCTGTGTGTTTCCACAGGTTGGATGGCTGTGGGCTCACAGCTGAGGGCTGCAAGCATCTGGACTTTGGGCTGAGCACCAGCCAAACGCTGATCGAGCTGGAGTTGAACTTCAACATGCTAACAGATGCTGGGACCCAGCACCTTTCCCAGGGTCTGAAACATCCAAGCTGCAAACTTCAGAGACTAAGGTAATTGTTTCTCTGGTTGACACTATCTTACAGGGATCATGCGGAGGTACAAAGAGGAGCTGACCATGTGGCAGACTAAAGAAAGGGACAGAAAGAAGGGCCAAATTTTGTGAAGTAGAAAGAACATTCACAGAAACTCCATGCATTATGGAGGCTCAGGCAGAAACTCACTCATGCCTGGATAGAGGGACATGGTCACAAGGCTCCATATGTACCTAACCAGGCCAAGTTCTTCTCAAGTCACTGATAGAGTCTCCTTAGCTAGTGTCCTATTAATCAAAGCAGAACCTATGACACCCAAATCTACACTCTAAAAGCAGATCAGTACACTGTTTCTTGATGGGAGATCACTAGCAATGGGTATGAGGCTAAGGTCAGAGTGGAAGTGGAATATTTGTAGCCATTTTCACAATATACTGCAGAGAATGATAGCAACTTGGACTTTCTAAGATTCTTCAGAGGATTAAATAGATGAAGTACTCAGAGCAATGTACTATTTGCTGTTTCTCAGGTTTTTACCAGCCCTCAACTGCTTAATAACAGACACTCTTGCTTGGCAAGGGTCACAGCCATACAAAATTGAATTCACTCATGTACACTTCATTTAATCCTCTGTTACCATCTTCATCTGAATGACTTAGCCACATCCCTTAGCATAGAGAAACAAGAGTGGATGGTTCACATCTCCCTATCCTGTCCTGACCTCTGCCCCTAATGCACAAAGTTATACATACAGATGAACTCTTGAAAAAGCAGCCATCAGTTTCTCTTTGTGGCTTCTGTCCAAGTACTGAGGGATAGTGTCCACATCTCTGGTCCTATTTGCCCTTTCCTCCCTTCTAGTATAGCACAATTCTTTCCCTTTGCAGACCCACTGCATCTTTTTCCAATCAATAATTCTAGGCAAAGATGTCAATGGGATAGGAAGATGGGAAGAGAAGACAACCGAAACAATCTCCTAATACCAAGGGTCAGAAGCTCCTGGAAGGCTAAGGACTCTCTCATATCCATAACATCTCTACTCACTATCTCTACAGATGCTAAACTTGAGTCAGAAGGTTAACTGCTTTCCCAAGGCTGCATAGGTAGAAAGCAACACCACCAGGATTGGAAACCAAGTCTGACACCAAAGCCATTTGCCCCAGGTCCTCTTTTAGCCAAGACTCCTTAAACACTAAGCAACAAGCTTGCAACATGGTCTGCACATGATGTCCTGAGTGTTTTGCTGTAACCTAAACAGATGCAGCTGCAGGAACAAAGGATGGCATAAGCTGGGATGGGGCCTCAAAGCAGAGACCCAAAACAGCATTTCCTAGAGACCCCAAGTATGTATAGCCCATAACACATATGCAGCCCTTTTTCTTCAGAAATAATGTACTACAAACACTATCAAGGCCCTGATTTGATGATCTCTGATACATTTTGGAGATGGTCTATGTCAATGCGTATAAATTTGCTTCATTCTTTTTAATGGCAGCATGACATTTCACTATAGGATTCTCCATTAGTTCGTTGATCATTTCCCGTTATGGACATCTGGGTTATCTCCAGGTTGTTCCAATATACAGAGCTGTAGTTAATATTTCTTTCCATGCATCTTGGGAAAGGGTATATTATCTTTATCCTAAATTCTAAGAATTGTTAGGTAATGACAATGTGTACTCTTCATTTTTTCCTCTAAAGAGGTTGTGCTAATCAATGGGTACAGTGTTTAATGGGACTGAAAAGACCACAATAAGCCTCCTCCTCACCATCCCCATGGTTAGCCTATTCCCTATTGTTATGGGTTATATTCCTGTGTCCCTGCCAAGTCTCATGTAATCATGGCATGAGCATGACTGAGTCTGGCATTCATGATTGGTTTGTTGTCTAGCACCGGTATTGGTGATGTGAGTGCTGCACCCGCCCAGGGGTGGGGCAGACATACAGTGTAAGGGCAAGAGGAAGTCATGTTTTCTCTCTTGCCAGTTCGCCTTGCAGTTGTCGTGGCCATGAATGGCGGCCCAACCATGCTGCCCTGCCTTACAGCCAACCGAATATGGACTGCAACCTCCGAGAACTGTAATAAATAAACGTTTCCTTCCCTAATTTTGGGCATCAGGTATTTTGTCTCAGCAATGAGAAAAAAGTAACTAAGATGTTTATGCATCTCTGTAGATCTCTGCAGAGTGGGACAGGCTGAAAGAGGGAAGAAGGATTTCATCTGGAAAGACAGAGTAAACTAACCTGCCCTTACATCCTTATTTTTCCAGCAAGATGCACTGTCTCATTCCTAGCATATGATTCTTGACCCATTAACAGTGCAAATTCAAGCTGTCCAAAACAGAATGGACCTCAGGCCCTTTCCCAGCATCAGACCTACAGGCCCTACCTCAAATCATGTATGCCATAGCTAGAGGACACCTACAGTGATCCACCCGAATAGGACAAGGCAGCCTAGAGAGCTTACCACTGCTCAGCATAATATACAGGGTAACAGACATTACCCTAGTGTGGGAAAGCACATACTCCAGACTCCAATTCTGATTGAATTTATCATAGTCTTCATCAACTTTGGTTCTTAAGACAGAGACTCATCAGTTTTCCTCCTAGACTGAGAGATGCCTTAATGTTGAAACTTAGCTGGACAGTGTATGTCTTATTCTGGGTACATGGCAGGGTGAATGTGCTTAACAATTAAACCCAGATATTCAAATAGGATTCATCTAAGGTTGACATGTTGTATGGGCAAAATTTCTGTCAGTTATACAGAAATGAGAAAGAGAGGGTGCTTGCATCTTGAAGTACTCTGTGCTGCAAGAGGTAAACAAAGACTTCCCAGACCACTCTAAGACAAGACTGTCTGTCTTCCTCTAACATCATCACAAGACCCCAGAGGACTATAGCTACTAGAAAGGGTATTCAGACTCCAGGTATCCAAGACAGTAAACCCTGGAGAAAATGACTGTGGGCCCATGTGCATCTCTCCTGCAGGCTGGTCGGCTGTGGCCTCACATCAGACTGCTGCCAGGACCTGGCCTCTGTGCTCAGCACCAGCCCCAGCCTCAAAGAGTTGGACCTGCAGCAGAATGACCTGGGAAGCTATGGCGTGCAGCTGCTCTGCGAAGGCCTCAGGAACCCCACCTGCCAACTCTCACTACTATGGTAAGGCTACGAGAAAAGAGAAGGAAAATAGACAAAGGTATAGTCAGCCTGGGCTTCTTCTTAGCTATGCCACTTACACTGTGTGACTCCAGCAAGTCACATTCTTCCGTGAGATTCAGTTTCCTGGTCAATGTAATGGGACTATCATACTCTAGTGGATCATAATGAAATAAAAAGAATATAGAATGTTTTCGGTGTAGCTCACTTGTATACCACTTGTCTACCACATGTATGGTTCTGCATTCCATCTCACTCCCCAAAATAGGGTGATACAAAAACAAGGAATTGATCAAGTGATATCTATTTATAAAGTGAATGTTCTAAAGGATTTCCATGTTCACTTCACTCTTGAGACACACTTCATTCATTTACTAACTTCCATCTATTTGTGGCAGGTCTCTAACATGCCAACCACTGGCTCAGGCACTATGTATATGACAGTGAGCAGACCTGAGCCCTTACCTCCTAAATGAGGCTTACCCAAGTGGGAAAGTGATGCAATATTGATCACCTATCAGCTTACACATGTGTATTTGCAAAAGAAATTTGTTAATTAAAAAAAGAAAATTGCTAATGAACCACCTTACTCTACCTCCATCTCAGAGGCTAATTTCCAGGGAACCTAACATTGACAAATACCATCAGCAGTTGCCACATTCCTGAGCAGTTGGCAGATATGCTGTACCTTGTACACTATAGGAAAGTGGAGAATTTCCAGAAGAACCAGATTTCTCTTGTTCTTGCAGGCTGGATCTCACCCTTCTGTGTGAGAAGGAGCTGATGGTGTTGGAGCAAGAGAAACCTCAGCTGCTCATCGCCAGTGCACGGTAAGGGATGGAACTGGAACTCCCTCTGGACAACACAAGCCTAGGCCTGAGATTCTGGTTCTGGTCCAGAGCTGAGAGATGGGAAAAGAGTCTTGGGGTGTGGGAGAGATAGAACCAACAAGAAGCCAAGGAAATACAGCAACCAGAGTGATGCAGGTGTTTGGTTTACTTAGTGAAAACAGGACCACATCATCTGCCTGTTTAAACCCTTCCTTAGAAAGTGAGTGCATGCTTTAGGCTCACCATAATATGATAATCAATGGTCACTGGTACAGGTTCCCTTCAAAGAAGAGAAGTGTAAAACGATGAAAACAGTGACCACAGGGAAAGACAAGGGCAAAGACATTGAGGGATCTTTGGAAAAAAGACCATCATCATGTCACCATCACCACTGTCACTCCCTCTACCCACATACATCTGTATACATCCTTCAGCATTGAGAGGCAGTTTCAGGGCAGGTAAACTCTATCTCTAACTCACAGGGAAAGAAACTACCATGAGCTCCCTGTTGGATATATTTTGTCCCATTACCTTGAAATTCTTCTGTCTTCAAAGTCTTGGCTGCTGTGACTCACCTTGGTAAAAGGGAAAGAATTCCTAGGCCTAAAAGGGGGAGGGGGCCTTCTTTCATTACTGAACAAGTATTTCCTGCAAATCACTGTGCATCAACCACTATTTGGGGATATGAAACACGACAGTAAACAAAATAGATGAAGCCCATCTTCCAGGAGCTCAGTCCACCAAGAAGACATGGACAACTTCTCCCACAACCTTTTGTAATTGCACCTGGGGTCAAAGTATATGCACTGATGGGCCTAACTAATGTTGCTTCAGGGAGCTGAGCCGAGCTCTGAAAGATGGGAATGATTAACTGAGGGTGAGAAACAGTTGATTGCAGGCAGAAGGAAAGACTCTGAGGGAGAAGAGATCTTAGCTCAGTGAAGGACCAGGAGGAGGCCAGGTGTGTGGAGCACCACTGTTCTAAGTGTGGTGCACAGGCTAGCAACAGAAGCATCACCATCATTCTCAGGTCACATCAGACCTGCTCAGTCAGAATCTCTGCAACGAGCCAACCAAGATCTTACAGCGAAATCTTTTAAACATGTCCTGGTGAATTTTAAACAGATTAATTTTGAGAGCAACTGATCTAGAGATCAATGAACAGGGGTAAGGTGGAGCAGGTAAGGTGAACGGTGACAAGGCAAATAGCACAGCTCTTTGAACCTTGTTAACAACTTTCTGTTTCCTCCACAAACAATGGAGAGAGAGTGTAGGATCAGCACTGAAGTGCTATGTTGGATTCATGTTTTAAGGTCACCTAATGTGTAGAAAGTGAGCTGCAGAGGGCCCGAGCAGAAAACCTTTTGGAGAATGCTGCAGTGGTTCATGCCACAGATGCCAGGACCTGGGACAAAGATGGAGGCCATAGAAGTGGAGAGTGTAGCATAAAAGGAGAGCTATTTTGGGGGGTATTGTTAAGATGACAGAGTGTCAGGGTGGGAGAGTGTTTTAGTTTATTTTGTGCAATTTTAAAAGAATATCTGAGACTGAGTGATTAATCAGAAAAAGACATTATTGCTTACTGTTATGGAGACTAGGAAGGCCAAGGTACAAGGGCTGAAACCTGGAGTGGCTTTTTTAATAGAGCATAATAATTGAGAACAGAAAGGGCCAGAACACACATGAGAGAGCAAGGTGAGGGGGACAACTCACTTTTATAAAAAATCTATTCTCTACACAACAAATCCATTCTTGTGATAATGGCAGTAATTTCTTTATGAGAGCAAAACCCCAGAACCTCAACACCCTTTAGAGTTCACAGATTCCTACACAGTTACACTGTGGAGTAACTTTCCACTGTGAGCACTTTGGGATGCACAATTATGCCACAGCAACAAGGAAGGAGTCAGGATGATGCCCCAGTTCTGTAATGGGTACATAGATGGGTGGAGGGCCACTCCCACAGACAGGAACTTCACAAAAAGCAAGGGATGGAGTTCAAATTGGAGTGCTTTGAATTTGAACTGAAGGGTATCATGTAGAAATCCCTGGCCTACCTGATATCTAAAAAAGAATGAACATTTCCATGTGTAGAAATCCAGATACAAGGATCCCTACTGAAGACCAGGAGGGAGGAGAAGCAAGTCATAGCACATCCTCATTCAAGCAGCAGAGACCACATTCAGGTATTTAACTGGGTTGTGGTAGGAACATTAATATGGCAGGGAGGGGTCAATATGTGGGGTCATGTTCATCTCCCTGTGCCCAAAGTGGGACAGGGCAGGTTAACTGTCTAGAAGGGCCTTATTCCAAGTAAAATTGTCTAATCCTAATAGAGGTGTCAATGGATTGGGTCTGATGGTGTTTCCAAAGCTGAGATAAGGATCCTAACCCATCTCACTTGTCCAATAAGCTTCAGGTTCCCTAACTTCCACTCCCCCACATCCAAGATAAGAATTCTTAGGAGTAGTCAGTAAGAGTCACAGGAAGGAGTTTATTCGGCAAAAATTAAAAGGTACACATTCAAAAAAGTATATTGTGGGCCCTCAAGAGAGAGAGCCACCAAAGTTATATTATAATGGGAAATACACTTCTCTTAAGGCAGTGGAAAAACCAGAAAAATATGACCTGTTCTCGAGAAGGGTAGGGGCCCCTATTGCACCTATGAGCCCAGTTTTTTATATAGATAATTTAAGCATTCTTTGAATTACCTCAATCCATTCCTTTATTTTAGGTTTGGATTCCTGCTTTTTGCTTTCTCAAGCCAAATTATGGGTTTTCAGTATTGGTGAGGAATTTTGAGTGTGAAAATTCAGGCAGGAAAAGAGCCTAAATTTAGCCAACGGAATGCTGATATGAATCACCATGGGTGTTTTCAACCGTGTCGTGGAAGTTGCAATCTTCTTAAAATACAATTTTCTGGTTATGATTTTTTTTCTTTCCTTTCCACCTATCTTTTATTTCTATCCTATCTCAGAAGGAGTTTTCGTTCCCTTTCTCAGTCCCAGGAAAAACGCTGCCCTTTCCTAAGTCTATGTTTTGTCCCAGACCCTGTGCCATGGCACTGATCTCCTGTTCTGAGCTGCTGAGGCCTGAGAATCCACTCCCCATCCCTGTCTGCCAATTTGTCTTTTGAGGAGGTTTCTCTCTCAACTCCTGACTTGGAACATGCTGGGAAGAGAGACACTTCCAGACCAGGCAGCCTCAGGAGCAGGGACAGAGGCTGCAGGCACACTCTTTGCCATAGCCAGGCTGACCAGCCTCAGGACAAGCTCTACCACGGACCTAATGTGGGAGAACAGGCAGAAGAACTCAGAATTGACCCTCTTCCTGTCTGTCCCAGAGAAAATCTCCCCACAGGTAGCTCAGGAGGATTCCTTCCATGTGTCTTTTCCTGACTCTCTAGGTGACCTGCACATGGAGACTCTGGACATTGAAGATTACTTCTGTGGCCCCAAAGGGCCTCTGCCCACAGAAGTGGTTAACAAAGGAACAAGCCTGTGGCGGTGAGTGAGAGATTCTTCCTGCCAAACCTGGCCTCACTCTCCACACCCCCCGCACTGAGTCCCCACAGACAGTGCCCCACACCATCTCCACTTGTTCCCCACACCATCTCCACTTGCCAGATCAGCATGAATGGAGAAGAATGAGATACTGGCTGAGTACTTTAATATAGAAAGATATTCTTTTTGTTGTGTTTTGTTTTGTTTTGTTTGTTCATTTGCTTTGTCTTTTTGAGACAGGGTCTCACTATGCAGTTTAGGCTGACCTTGACCTAACTTTGTAGCTCAGGCTGGTCTCGAACTCATGACAATTCTCCTGCCTCAGCCTCCCAAGCACTGGGGTAACAGGTGTGCACCACCACACCCAGCTGGAAAGATATGTTTTTGAATGAAAATTTTTGACTCTACACAAAAGTGGAGTAAAGAAACTGCCCATAACCCAGATTCAGTCTCAATATTGCTAAATTCATTTCAACTGTTCTCTCTCCTCTTTTCTTGTTTGTACGATATTTTCAATGCTTGATATCAGGTGATTTTATTCACAAACATTTCATTATGCAGCTCAAAAAATAAAAAGTTTTTCTCCCATAAATATCATTCCATTATGACATCTAACAAGGCCAACGGTGTTTTACATCATCTAAACCCATTGTCCAGGTTCTCTGTAATAGGTTCTTGTTAATGATTCATTTTACGCATGATGCAAAAGGTTCACTTGTGATACTTGTTTTCTGCCTTAAATCTCATTTCAGTTTCTCATGATGTACATGTTTCTGTTTTATTAATAGCTGCTCCAACCCTATTAGCTCATTCACACTACATTACAACTGGAAACACTAACATGTATGTGGTAGACATGCTCTCCAAGGGTTCAGTATTATAGGTGATACATTTCCATAATCATAATCACAATTTCTTAAATAACACATTACTACACATGAGATTCTCACTGTCCCTGTCTCATCTAGGAAATAATCACATCGCTAATGTCTACCAACAGAAACTGGCATCTGTTCACTGCATTATTTAACACGAGAAGGTTCTCGAGAAATTCCTTAGTATCTCTGAAAAGCCTTGATTTCAGTACCAATGGTTATCACTAATACTACAAAGACAAACAGACCCTTTTTAAAAAAAGAACACTGCCTATTTCATTACCTTTCTCTTCATCGTTATCAAACTAGGGATGGCGCACTGCTCCCAATATGCATTAAGCTGTCACCATACATTAGGCCACTTACCACTCATAACTCTATGATACGAGTACTTCTGTTCACATATGAAAAAACTGAGATTAGGGGTGTGAATTGACGCCCTCCAAGATTCATATTTAGAAAGCACAGGAGCCAGGACCCAAACCCAAATCCTTCTGGCTCTGTAGTTAGATTGCAACCTCTCCACTGATCCACAAATAACTGCACAGCATCTGGCATCCAGCAAGCTCTCAGTAACTTTGCATAACTCAGTATCTGCCTCTTCCTTTTCTTCCCAGAGTTCACTTCCCTGTGGCCGGCTATTATCACTGGCCCAACACAGGTCTCAGCTTTCTGGTGAGAAGGAAGGTGACTATTGAGATTGAATTCTGTGCCTGGGACCAGTTCCTGAGCATGAATGAACTACAGGACACCTGGATGGTGGCAGGACCTCTCTTTGACATCAAGGCTGAGAGCGGAGCTGTGGCCGCTGTGCACCTCCCTCACTTTGTGGCTGTCCAAGGTAAGTCACAGAAGGGCAAGGAAGAGGGTACTGATAAAAATGGGCTTGAAAGGGATGAAAGGTGTGGGAGAATGAAGAGAGACATCACAGCTTCTATAGCAAGACAGAGAGAGTTATAGATGTGGACACTGAGAGTGTTTCTCATTCTTCTCATATCTCTGCACATATATTTTATTTTTATTTTAAAGATAGTAAAATCCAACAAAACATAACAAAACAAAGTTAATCAAAACAAAGCAGTAGACTGGTACAGAGCTTCAAAGAAAGATACTAGGAAAACAATAGCTACTATAGTACATCTTGTTATTTTCAGAATAGTTGACCATTCCATCAGGCATAGTAAAATCAAAACAAAACAGAATAAAACCAATAAAAACAAAATATGAATTAAAGCAAAAAATTAATCAGAATGAAGCAAAACAATGAGAACAATATTGGGCCTCAAAGACAAGACAGAAAAGAATCCCCATATTTGCTGCACTGCATACTGTCATCTTCCCAAGAGATGCTCAGACTGCTGGCTCCAGGCCTGCAAAATCAACCAAATAATACAAGCATTTAGTTGCTTTATGTACCACAGTTGCTATCAACTTAACCAGTCCTCCGAACCAGCAGGCTGCTTACGGGGTTGGGGGGGATGTCCTTGATTCTTAGCCCACACGCTGGTAGGCCTATAGGAGACACATCTCTTTCTTTTCCTGGATTCCGTGCTGGTCACACAGACTCACTGGGAAGGTGGGCTAGGTAGTCTTGTGGTTGGAACCTCCCTACCTAACATGGCACGTTCTCAGGAGACACATCTCTTTCTCTTCCTGGAGTCCACGCTAGTTGTGCACACTCACCAGAAAGGCAGGCTAGTTGTCTTCTGGTTGGAACCTCCCTGACCCAATGTGCCAGGTTCTTGGGAGGCATCTGCACATATATTTTTTTAAAACACATGTCTCTTGTTCTTATAATTTTGTTTTCTTGTGTTCACCTGAAAATTTACCAACTGGAAAGTGATCTCAGTAACACAGTTAAGCAGCATTAATTGAATGCACTTTATATACATGCTGTTTCTCAGGAACCCAGCAGAAAACAGGTGAGGAATTTAGGTATTTGGAGGAATTTTCAGACAGGACGATATACAAAGCAAAGGTAAGAAAACTAACATTGAAAACAGCAGGGGAACCTCTGCACGCCAAGCTGTGTGCTGCATGGTGCAAGTAGAAGGCCTGAACAGTGAACTCCACCTAGCTGTACAGCCTTGTTACATCACTCGGAACCTGGTAGGGCCTCGCCCAGTGAACCCCCTCAGTCGAGAAGCTTTGGAATATTGCACGGGTCCTGGTTGGGCCCCACCCATTGACTCCAAACAGCAGGAAATCATCTGTGCACCAAGCTGCATGCTGCGTGGCACAAACGAAGGCCTGCACAGCATAATCCACCTAGTCATGCAGCCTTGGTAAGTTGCTCAGAACCTGGCAGAGCCCTGCCCAGTGACACCAAATAGCTGGAGAGCTTTGGTACATAGCACAGAACCTGGTAGGGTCACACCCAGTAATCCCAAGCAGATGGGGAGCTTCAGTGTGCCACGTGGCAAGAGCTGAAGGCCTACACAGCATACTCCACCTAGCTGTTCAAACTTGGTATGCCACTCAGAACCTGGTAGGGACCCACCCAGAAACCTCAAGCAGCTGGGGAGCTTCGGATTGCCCAACTGGGTTTGCTGAAAGCTCACCCAGTGTACTCCCCGCAATCGGGGATCCTGAGTGTCACTAGGGCCCAGGGGAATACAGGAAAATGGCAAAATGAAAGCACAAAATGCAGTCTCAAACCTTCAGCCCAGCCCAAAGAAGCCTAGGAGATATGGACATAGAAGAAAGTGTGAGCCACACACCTTAAACTTCTGACATGATAGCAACTGCAGCAAAGAAACAACTCCATGAAACTGTGAAGGAACTCAGATCAGAAATAATCTCCCAGGTGAAACAAGAAGTGATAAACATAATGAAAGAAATACCGAACACATCTAAAGAAGACATAGTTAAAAAATATACAGGAGCACTGCAAAACAGTGGAAACCTTGAATGAACAACATAAGAAAGAATTACAATGCAGGAAACAAATTCAAAGAGATATCCAGGAAACAAAAAATTCCATTGAAAAACCACCTGAATGAATGTGAAGATAGACTTTCAGACCTCAAAGACAAGATCACAACTAGTGAACAGGAAAGGAGAGGTATTTTAAAAATAAGGAATCAGGAAATAACCATCCAACAATTGCAAGATGATGTAAAGAAAAACAGTATAAGATTGATAGGAGTAAATGAAAAAGATGATAACATAATATAAAAGGCTATGGTTTTAAGAGAAAAAAGACATATAAGAAAGACAAAAAGCAAAAGAGACAAACAAACGACTAGAGTAAATGCACACCAGTAACATTAGAGGTTTACAAAACAGGATGATAGAAACTTGACAATGGTTGCAATATTGCATATTGTTATCTTCAAAATGTTTGCTTACATTAACAGATACAGATATGTAAAACTGATATGATCATATGAGTATTAACCGTTCTTTCTCAATAACTAATACATTCAGCAGTGTGTTCATTTTAGTTATCTTATACATACATATATACAGATTTATATCTTTTCCTTTTCCCTTCCCTCTTTCCCCTTTTTCCCTTCCCAATTACTTTTGCTCTTTGAACAGTTTTTTATCCTTATATAGTATTTATTGTAGATTTTGGATCATGTATACTTTTTCAGTTTCTTACAC
>RJWM01041310.1:0-14928 GCA_004363535.1 Dasyprocta punctata | reverse complement strand
TTTCTTCTAACTGCTTCTCAGTGATAAACAAAGGAGATCAAAATATCAAACTGATGCATATGAGGATTGGGTTCAATGTTTGATATTAGGTGTAATTTGTGTATTTTCCAATTTTTAAAATTCTTAATATTTTATTTTGAAGAGAGTAAAACCGAAAGAAATAAAACAGAATAGAGTCAATCAAAACACAACACTGAACATGATACAAGACTTCAAAACAAGATGAAAGGAAATCAAGAATGGCTACCATAATATCTCTTGTTATCTTCAAAATAACTGCCTATACCATCAGGCATAACAAAAACAAACAAAACAGAACAGAATAAAACCAATAAAAAAATGAAAGCAATACAGGACTTCAAAACAAGACAATAGGAATACAACAGTGGTTACCATAATGCATCTTGTTATCTTCAAAGCAGCTGCTTATACCATCAGACATAATAAAATCAAATAAAACAAAATAGAATAAAAGCAATCAAAAAAGACAAGTAAAGCAATACAGGGCTTCAAAATGAGTTAATAGGAAATCAATAATGGCTACCATAATACATTTTGTTATTTTTGAAATAGCTGTCCATGGAATCAAATATAACAAAATCAAACGAAGCAAAGCAGAATAAAAACCAAACTAAATGGAACAATGAAAACAATACATGGTTTCAAAACAGGACAATAGATTAACAATGGCCATTGTCTTTCCTTTTTAGATATTTCCTTCCCTTTCACAATATCTATTGTGCATTTTGGACCCCACTAAATCTTTTAGTTTTTTTATACTAGGCAGACAGCATGATGTTCAGCCCTGTGACTCTGAACCTTTTTATCTAGGAGCATGATCTCGACTTGTATCCATTTACCTACAAGAGCCTCGAGATTATCTTCCTTTATAACTTAGTAGCTTTACATTGCATAAAAATGCCACATCTTTCTTATCCATTCTGCAGCTGATGGGCAAGCTACCCCTAGTCTCTTTCTGGTTCCCTGTCATATAGAGCATTGTTTTTTCTTCTTTAGTCTATGAATTTCCTTTTGAGTTAAATGTGCTTCTTGAATAAAGCATATTGATGGATCCTGTCTCCTGATCCACTCTGCCTGTGTTTCTTTTTATTGGTGAATTGAGGCCATCTACATTAATGGTTATGGCCAACATGCACTGGCTTGTCTCTGCCGTGCTATTTTCCTGTCGTTGGCTACCTACTTTTCCTCTCCATTCAATTGTCTGCCCCACTCTGTGATCCTCCTTCTGCCACTGTTCCTGGAACCATGGTCTTTTTTATTTCTCTCTAGAATGTCCTTCAGTATTCTCTGTAGGGTTGGTTTGGTGTTCATTAATTCCTTTAGCTTGTTCTTTGTCATGGAAGTATATTGTTTTTCCATTAATTTTGAAAGACAGTTTTTTAGGGTACATCAGTATGGGTTGGAAGTTGTTTTCTTTCAGGACTTGAAATACCTCACTCCAACTTCTTCTTGACTTGATGGTTTGTGTTGAGAAATCTATCATGATTCTGATGGGTTTTCCTTTATAGGAGATCAATTTCTTTTCTCTAACAGTTTTTAATATTTGGTTCTTGTGCTGAATTTCTGGGATCTTGATTATTATATGTCTGGGTGTAGATTTATTTTGGTTATGGCTATTTGGAGGTCTACATGCCTCACTTATCTGTATGTCAGGTCTTTTTCCCATGCTTGGGAAGTTTTCTGCTATTAATTCTGTAAATAGGCTTTTAATTCCATTTGTGTTGACCCCTGTCTCTTCATTGACACCTATTATTCTTTTTTTTTTTTTTTTTTTTTTTGCGGCACCGGGGATTGAACTCACAACCTCGCGCCTGCCAGGGCAGGCGCTTAAGGCACTGAGCCAAACTCCCGGCCCTGGTTTTTCGAGGCAGGGTCGCACTGCATAGCTCAGGCCGGCCTTGTGCTCGCGTTGTAGCCCAAGCTGGCCTCGAACTCACAACGCTCCGCCTACCTCAGCCTCCCGAGTGCTGGGATTAAAGGTGTGCGCCACCACGCCCGGCTGACACCTATTATTCTTAAATCATTTTTCTGTGTGTTGTTTTGCAGCCATTGAATTGTTATTTCTTGGTTCTTTGTTATTTTTAAGAGATCTTTTCTTTCACAATTGCAAGCTGCATACCTGCCTTTAAGGTCTCAAAGTTTATCTTCAGTTTCTTTCAAGTGGTTTTGCCAGCTTTCAATGGAGTTTTTAATTTCCTGGATATCTCTTTGAATCTGTTTCATGCATTCTAAATCTCTCATATTGTTCATTTATGATTTTCCTTATTTTCCTATGCTCCTCTTTTTTTAAATCTATATCTTCTTTAGAGAAGCTTAGCAATTCTTTTATCATGTTTTTCATTTCTTCTTTTACCTGAGATAGTATTTGTGCTCTAATTTCTTTCATAGCCTCAAGAAGTTGTTTCTTTACTTCAGTTGCCATCATTTCAGAAACTTCAGGTGTGCGACTCCCGATCTCTTCCATGATTACTTCTCCTGGACTTGCTTTGCTTGGGTTGGAGTCCAGAGGCTGCCTTTTGCTTATTTGTCTTGACATTTTCCTGTGTTCTTCCAAACAAGTGGGTTGTGGGGCACTTCTCACATTGGCTAAAATTCCTCTGAAGCATGACTGTTTGGTTCTCCTGGCCAGTTCTGGTTACAGGTATCCAGTGGTGGCCACTGGGTGTGCTGGTACAGGGCTAGCCGCTGTTTTTTCCAGCCCTTACTGGCTACCTGGGTTGGGAAGTGCCACAGATGACTGTTGGAGTATGTTCAGGAGCAGGGCCGGCTGCTGCCTCCCAGACCTGAGCTGGTCACCAGTGAGAAGCATCCTAAGCTGCTGGAGTGTGCGTGGGGGCAGGGCCTGCCAATGCCTCCCAGACCTGAGTTGGTTACCAGTGGGCAGCATCCTCTGATGGCAGCTGGAGTCTATTTTCCAATTTTTTACAGAGTAGTTACCTTATAATTACAATTTAAACTGTATAAATATGTTTACCTAAAAGAAAGAATACACTGAGAGTAAAATAAATTGGAGTAAAATACCTAGCATGTATCAATGTAAATAATTATAAATATATATATGCTTTTTATATGTAAAAATTCATATGACTATATGAAAAATTTCATTCATGAAGTAACATTAGTCAGGATAATGGGCAATTGATTTGTAATATAATATTCAATTAATGGAAATTATTATGGAAGAATTTTCTGAAGGAGAAAATGGAGAATCTTATGCAGAAATTCCAAGTAGTTAACTTTTACTGTGAGGAGAAAAAAATTCTTCAACTGTCCAGGTAGTTTATTTGATCCTTTTTCTCTAGGTCTTTGGAAACTTTTCAAACTTAATATTTACTTCCTCTTTTGAAGGGTGAAGTTTTCTAACTCTTGTACACACCTAAGGAGATTAATTTTTAAGGTTTTTCCTCTGATATAAAATGTACACCATCTCTCTTCTTTCATGTCCTTCCTGCTGGAGCAAACTAGGCACAAAAAACATTTGGAGAAAACTCAACTATTAATAAGGAAGAAATTTGTGACTGCCGATCAGCCTGCAGAAATGGGTTAAGGAGATTTAAAAATAAACCCACCCATTAATAATCTCCTATATGTTAAGCACAGTATCTTCGACCTCATTTAAGTCTCATAACTACCTAAAGAGTAATAACAGTTATAATCCTTCTTGTCCAGCTTAGGGCATTGAAGCTTCATGTAGTGAAGAAGCCAGTCCAAGATGACATAAGAGTAAGTGGTGGCACTGGAATGAACTTGGTCAGTCATCTGGTCATGGTCTTCTTGATGGAAGTGTTCCAAGATGGTGCAGGGCATCAAACTTCAGGAGATTAGGAGACAGGGAATGTATATTTCTGGTCTCACCCTCTCTCTCTCTCTCTCTCCCTCCCTCCCTCTCCCTCTCTCTTCTCTCTCTCCCTCCAGAGTCTCACTGTACAGTTATGGCTGGCCTTCAGTTCACTATGTAGCTCAGGTTGCTTTCATACTCACAGCAATCCTTCTGCATCAGCCACCTGAGTGCTGGGATTACAAGCATGTACAGCCATGCCTGGCTTTCTCTCTTCTTATTAAGTCACCAGGATTCTTTCCTGGAGGCCCTACTGCATGACCTTATCTAATCCTAATAACTTCCCAAAGGGCCATCTCTAAACACTTTACTGGATTAGGCATTTAGAAGGACTAGGGGTGTAACTCAGTGGTAAAGCCCTTGCCCAGTATGTGCATGATGTGCAAGGCCCTCTTAATACTTCAAATGGGAATTAAATTTCAACACATGAGCCATTTCAAAACTTGAACCATTTAGGTCAGTGGTGGCAAACCTACTGGATGTGTGCTGCAGTGGGCTATTTATTATCACAGAAAGTTCTAAAGGGTTCACCATCACTGATTTAGGTGAAGGAATTGGTGATTTTTAAGGCCACCCGGCATTTTGCCATCATGAGCCTTAATATGTGATGTTTGTTTGTTCGTGCATTTATCTTATCTAGCTCACTTTTGAAACTATTTGTGGGTTTTGGAAAATATCTATTAGTTTTCTCTTTGAATGCTGCTCCTGCCCTATTTGCCATCCTTCTGCCCTCCAAGGATTCCAATTACATGACTGTTACTATAGTCCATGTCTCTTTTACCCTTTTTCTGTTTTTCAATCCTTTTCTTCTCTGAAAAGGACATTTTTTTTCTGCCATACCTTCTAGTTAACTATTTTTCTTTTTGATTATACCTTTTCTGTTGTGAAACCCACTGTTGAATTTTTATGCTATTATATTTTTCAGTTCTAGAACTTTCATCCAGTTCTTTTTATATCTTTAGTTCTTCAGAAGTCTTCAAACTGTCATCTAATTTCTTGATTAGATTAATCAGTTACTTTAAAGTCTTTATCTCCTTTACTTTAAATGTCTAATACCTACAATGTAGGTCTGGTTTTACTGTGTCTTTTCCTTTGGTTTCCAGTAATGTAGATTAGACATTATATATTAAAAACTATGGAGATAATTCGAAGTTCTGGAAATACGATCTTCCTCCCAAAAAGATATGTTGTGCTTCTTGTAGTTGGTTTGGACAGGGGTAGGTTTCTTTATTACAACCAAAGAGTAATCAGATTTAAGTCTAGGCCCTATCTTTGGGAGGGCTTCTGGCTTCTACTTCCAGTTCATGCCCATCAGAACAGACTGTCAGAACTCCAAACTGGAGAATGTCAGGGTATTTACCAGAGTCTTTTCTCTTTGGTTTTACCTAAAATATAATTTGTAGCTCCTCAGCCCCATAACAGCCAGAAATCCTCCTGTCACATTCTCAGCCTCAACCACCATTGTCTGCCTTGGCAGCTACTTCACAAGGACGAGTGGTGGCAATGCCAGACCTAACTTTGCCATGCCTCCTTTCTTCCACAGGAATCTTGGTGGTCCCTAATAGCTTCAGTTGCCAGAGAGCAGGGGGAAGACCTTGAGATTTTTTTCTATATACTATACCTTCAAGTTGTTTTTAGTGGGAGAGCTGGTATGCAGTAAGTTAGTTCACCATTATTGAAAGTGGAAATTCTGCTCAAGGCATTGTACTGGGAAAATGTAGAGAGTAGTTACTGAATTAGATGGGGGAAAAAGCCAACAAGGAAACATGTATAACCTAGATGACAAAATTTCTTCCTAAGAAGAAACACCATAGGGAATACTCTCAACTCTCCTTTTTCCTCTCACATACATAATTTGGATTTAAGTGATTCTAGAAGGTAAGTTAGAGGATTAGAATAGGTTTATTGGGGAAATAATACATATAGCTAATAGTTAGATTTACCGAAAGTAAATTTTTATGTTCAAGGGGAATTTTCTTTGAAATAAGAGTGAATAAATGGAATGTCACAGATTCCTCAAAAGGAATGCAGTGTGTTGCTAACATTTACTACATGAATCAGACTGAACACTAAAGCAAGACGCATGCATCTGAATGAAAACAAATACATATAAGAATCATACACAAAGAATAAACAAGATAATTCAGCACTTTCCAAACATAACCCTTTCCAGAAGCTTAGAAATGGTTCAGACACTGGACCATTAGGGGTACATAACCATATACATGAATCACTTACAATGCAACCACTGGTCAACCCAGTTTGTGGATATAGACACAAGGTTGTACTTTTGTCAAAAAGTCCAGTAAGTATGTTAAATGGCTACTGTGTACTACTAATGAATTTCCATGTAGAAGTCAAATTTTCCATAATAGACTGTTCCTTCTTTTTTTTTTTTAAAAAAAGCTTTGTTCTTTAGAAATAAATTTTGACTGAAAAATAGAAAAGCAACTTTGTACTGCCTAGTTGGTGGCTGAGGTCCAAATCTTCATTATGATAGTTTTGGTGACAACAGCACCATCATTCAGGGCACAGACCCTGAGTGAACTTCAGAGAGATTGCACAAAGCCTCAAGAAAAATCCTGCAAAGAAAGTCTCATTTCCTTAGCAACTTCCCATTTCATTGAACCTCAAAGAAATTGTATGTGCTCAGTAACTGAATTTAAAACCTGAATTGCATGTTCAAAGAGCTTTCTCTGAACAGAAATTTATCAAAAGATAGATCTGTCAATACATGTATGTTCCTTCCAACACACACACACACACATGCCCACATGCACACACTCAAATACAACTGAAAAACTGAAATGAACCCAGGAATCAAACAAGAGGTCATTAGTTAAGTAAAAAATGTATTTTATGGAAGATTTTTAAAAATAACATAGAAAAACTCAAGATCTAATAAATTTAAAAAGTGAGTTTTAAACACTATGTGATTCCATTTTTATAAGGAAAAGCACCAAATGAGAGAGTGGAATATGTGTTGTTATTTTTTCATTTATACACGTTGGCATTTTTCAAATTTTTAAATTCAACATGGTGACAGGTGCTATTTCATATCTACCTATTTTAGAACCAATCACAGATACCAACAATCCATAATATATTCCAAAGAGAAGGAATGTGCCACAGAGAAAGGACTGGACCTAGAATAGAAAGACTTGAATTCAAGTCCCTGCTTCACACTTCTTCTTGAGTCACTCTGGACAAGTCACATTGCTTCTGGGGACTCAGTTCTCTTATTTCTAGGATAGAGACTGTCTGTTCAAGGATGTGAGGTGATGAATAAATTAACTTGATTTGGCTGATCCACAGTAGATGCAGATTTCAAAATATCATGTTGTACATATACAATTTTTGTCAGTTTAAAAGATAAAAAGTCCTTAGTAGCTTTCTGGGCTTAGTGGTGTACACCTGCAATTCCAGCACTTGGGAGGCTGAGGCAGTAAGATTGTAGAAAATCCAAGGCCTGTCCAGGCTTAGGTAGTGAGTTCCAGGCCAGCCTAGGCTACAGTGTGAGATCCTGTCTCAAAAAATTAAATTAAATTAAACTTAAAAATAATAAAAAATAAAGAAAATGTGAAAAACGTAAAAAAGGAAGTTATCAACTCTGTCCTGTTTTCATCTCTTAATGATTAAAAAGAGCAAAGGAAATAAAATCCATAAAGACCATCTGCAAAGAGGAAGTATACTTCAACAAAAAAGAATAATCAGTAACTATTAAACTATTTTTTATTTGTTCATTTGGGGTTTTGTTTTGTTTTTGGACTAAAGAGCCCTGGTCTTAACCGCCCCCACAAAGTGTTATGTATGTATACCAGTTCCTCACAATGAATATGATTGTTATGTACTGCAAACATGTACTAATAGAAAAATTTAATCAAATAAATAAAACAAAATTTAGAAGATCTTAAAGAAAAGAGGACTGCATGGGTGAGCCCACCCTCCATCCAGGGGACTGCAACAAGTCTGCTACTGCCTACGTGAGTCTGCCTTCCATCCAGGGGACTGCACTGGGCATGTGAGATCCCCAGGGACACAGTAGGGAACTGCATGGGGCATATACAATATACCGGTGGGACTTGTGGCCTGATAAAAGCCTGAAGCATCAGTAACAATATGGGTCAATAGTTGGTTCACATCAGTCTCCCTAGGCTAGTCAGCCTGGAAAGAATACAGGACTTACCAACTAGCCCTGCAGGAAGAAGTCAGGTGACTGGCCACTGCCCTACACCATATGACCAGTGACTGGGGAATGAAAGTCACACAGTACAGCACTCGGGAGGCTGAGGTAGGAGGAGCGTTGTGAGTTCGAGGCCAGCTTGGGCTATAACGCGAGTACAAGGCCGGCCTGAGCTACACAGTGCGACCCTGCCTCAAAAAACTGGAGCCGGGAGTTTGGCTCAGTGGCTTAAGCGCCTGCCCTGGCAGGTGTGAGGCTGTGAGTTCAATCCCCGGTGCCGCAAAAAAAAAAAAAAAAAAAAAAAAAAAAAAAAAAAAAAAAAAAAAAAAAAAAAAAAAAAAAAAAAAAAAAAAGAAAGTCACACAGTAGGAACCTGGCTAAGGTGCACATGACACACAGGCAAGGCTAGCAAGACTGAAAAGACCAAAATATGAACTAACAGGTGGTAAGTTAGGAGAACCAACAGGTGGTAAGTTAGTCAAACCAGCATTTTACTTAGGAACAAAGACACATGGATCAGAACCAGAAAATGACAAGATGAAAAAGTCAAATGCAATCTCAGACCCCAGCCCAACCAGAAAAAGTATAGGAAATATCCACATAGAAAAAATTGGAAGATAGCAAGTGAAATACAAACACAAATACATGAGGTTACAGAGGAAATGAGATCAGAAATAACTTCTCAGGTAAAAAAAGAACAGACATCCATAATGAGGGAATTGCTCAGTACAGCTTGAGAAGACATAGATAAAAACTGTAGGAACATAGGAAAATTAAGGAAACTTTGAAAAACTATATAGGAAAGAAATATGATGCATGAAACAAATTCAAAGAGATATCCAGGAAATTAAAAATTCCATTGAAAGCTGGAAAAACCACTTGAATGAAACTGAAGATAGACTCTCAGATCTTGAAGACATAATTGTGGCTAGTGATCAGGAAAGGAAAGATCTCATAAGAATCACAAGGGACCATGAAATAACAATTCAACAGCTCTAAGATGCTGCAAAGAAAAATAATATATGATAGGTGTAAATGAAAGAACAAGTTGTCAATGCAAATGACATAAAAAAACTATTTTCAGAAATAATAGCAGAAAATTTCCCAAGCAAGGGGACAGAAGCCTCATACAGGTAAGTGAGACATATAGAACTCCAAACAGCTATAATCAAAATAAATTGACACACAGGCATATAATTAGCAAGATTCCAGAAATTCAGCACAAAAGTAGAATATTAAAATCTGTTAGAGAAAAGAAACAGATCACCCATCAAGGAAAGTCCATAAGAAGGATGACTGACTTCTCAACACAGCCATAAAATCATGAAGAGCTTGGAGTGAAGTGTTTCAAGCCCCGAAAGAAAATGACTTCAATCCAAACTGATTTACCCTACAAAAGTATCTTTAAAAATTAGTGGAGAAATAAGATACTTCCATGACAAAGAACAATTGAAGAAGTTCATGTCCACAAAATCAATACTACAAAGAGTACTGAAAGATACTCAAAATAGAGATAAAATGCCCACAATTCCAAGACTACTATCAGAAAGAATCCACCAAACAGGGTAAGCTATTAAACAGAGGGGAAAAACAGGGAACCAATAACAGGAAAATAACATGGCAAAGATAAACCAATACATATCAGTTATAACCATCAATGTAAATGGCCTCAATTCACCAATCAAAAGAAACATATTGGCATAGTGGATCAAAAAACAAGATCTAATAATATGTTATACAAGAAACATATTTAACTAAAAAAGAAACTCATAGACTGAAAGTCAAAGGATGGAAAACAATACTCCATGCAACAGAAACCCAGAAAAAAGAAAGGGTAACTACTCTGTTTGCAGAAAATGTGAACTTCAAACCAAAAAGGATCAAAAGAGACAAAGAAGGTCACTACGTTCTTGGTAGGGGAAAATTCAAGATGAAGAGATAACAATCATATATACATATGCACCAAGTAGGGGTGTGCCCCACTATATGAGATGAATACTAATAGACAAGAAAAGTCAAATAAGCAATAACACAATTATAGTGGGGGCCTTTAATACCCCCTTGTAACAAAGAGATAGATCAATTAGACAAAAAAATCACCAAAGAAATAGCAGAACTGAATCAAACATGCAAACAAATGGACCTAGTAGGTGTTTATAGAATGTTCTACCCAACAACATCAAAATACACCTTCTTCTCAGCTGCACATGGTTCATTCTCTAAATTAGACCATATATGAGCCCATAGAACATGCTTAAGTAAATGCAAAGGAATTGAAATTATCCTATGCTTAGTAGCCATAGTGCAATGAAATTAATGGAAAAGAAATGGACAAAACTCCATAAACACGTGGAAATTAAGTAACACTTTCCTGAATAACCAATAGTTCACCAATGAAATTAAAGAAGAAATTAAACATCAACAGTCAAATGAAAATACAAATACAACATAGCAGAACTGGTGGGATGCAGTTAAAGCAGTCTTAAGAGGGAAGTTTATAGTAGTTACATCAGAAAAACCAAACAAGCACAAAGAAATAATTTAATTCTGCACTTCAATCTTATAGAAAAAGAAGAGCAAGTCAAGCCTAAAGATCGTAGAAGGGAGGAAATTATAAAGATCAACGCAGAAGTTAATGCAATGGAGACTAAGAAAATAATACAAAGAATTAATGAATGAAGAATTGGTTCTTCAAAAGAATAAACAATTGATAAAACCCCTAGCTAAGTGTATCAAAAAATAAAAAATTCAAATTCATGCATCAAGGAATAAAAAGAGTAAAATCACTACAGATCCTGTGGAAATTCAGAAGCTCATCAATACCTATTTTGGAAATCTTTACTCGCATAGGATGGAAAATACAGAAGAAATGGATAGATTCCTAGAAATGTATGAATTACCAAAACTGAATCAAGAAGATGTAAAAATTCTGAATAAGCCAATATCAGTTAATGAAACTGAAAATGTAAGTAAAAACTTACCAACAAAGAAAAGCCAAGGTCCTGATGGATTCATGGCTGTATTCTACAAGAAATTTAGAGAAGATTTAATGCTGGTAATCCTCAAACTCTTTAATGAAATTGAAAAGGAAGCAATTCTCCCTAACTCATTCCTAGAGGCAAGTATTACCCTGATACCAAAACCATAAAAAGACCCAACTAAAATGGAAAAATATTGGCCAATAACCCAAAGGAACATAGATGCAAAAATTCCCAGTAAAATACTAGCAAACAGAATGCAGCAAATTATCAAAAAGATTTTATGCCATGACCAAGTGGAATTCATCCCAGGAATGCAGGGATGGTTTGACATACACAAATCAATAAATGTAATATACCATATCAACAGAACCAAAGACAAAAATCACATGATCATCTCAATAGATGTAGAAAAAACTTTCAATAAAGTCCAACACTCATTTATGATAAGAACTATGCAGAAAATTGGAATAGATGGTCTCTACCCCAATCTGATAAAAGCCATCTATGACAAACCAACAGTCAACATCATACTAAAAGGACAAAAACTGAAAACTTTTACTGTAAAATCAGGAATAAGACAAGGATGTCCACTATCACAACACCTTTTCAATATAGTTCTGGAAGCTTTAGCCAGTGCGATTAGACAGGAGAGCCACATAAAAGGAATAAGGACAGGAAAGGAGAGGTTAAATTATCATTATTTGCAGATGACATGATACTCTACATAGAAGACACCAAAAATGCCACCAGAAGTCTACTAAATTTAATAAACAGATTCAGAAGCATAGCTGGATACAAAGTCCACACTGAAAAATCAACAGTGTTCCTATACAAACAACAAATTCACTGAGAGAGAAATTAGGGAAATGATACCTTTCACAATAGCATCCAAAAACCCCGAAATACTTAGGAATCAATCTAACAAAGGTATGTAAAAGATATATACATTGAGAATTACAGCCATGTATGGTAATCCAAGCACTTGGGAGGCTGAGGCAGGAGGACTGCTGTGAGGCCAGCCTGGGCTACAAAATGAATTCAAGGCCAGCATGAATTACATAGTGAGACCCTGTCTCAAGAAGAGAAAAAAATTACAGGACTCTGAAAAAGGAGTTTGAAGAGGATGTAAGAAAATGGAAAGATGTCCCTTGATCATGGATAAGAGCAAACACTGTGAATATGGCTATACTTCCAAAACTGTTATACAGATTTAATGGAATTCTGATCAAAATACCATCAGCATACCTCACAGATCTAGAGAAAACATTCTTAAAATTCATTTGGAACCATAAGAGACCTAGAATAGCAAAGGCAATCTGGGGCAACAAAGGGCAAGAAGGAGGCATCACAACCTTTGACTTGAAATTATACTACAAAGCTACCATAATAAAATCAGCATGGTACTGGCAAAAAAACAGACCTGAGGACCAGTGGAATAGATTAGAAGATTCAGACAGACCTGCAAAGACACTCAGTCACCTTATCTTTGACAAAGGGGACAAACATTTTCACTGGAAGAAAGATAGATTCTTCAATAAATGGTGTTGAAAAAACTGGCCTTCTGCATGCTGAAGACTAAAACGAGCCATCTATACCACCATGCGGTAAACTAAAGTCAAAATAGGTCAAAGACTTAAATACTAAAACAGAATCATTAAATATACTGGAAGACAACGTAGGTAGAAATCATGAAGATACAGGGGTAGGCAGAGAACTCATGAACAAAACACAAACTACATGGGAAGCACTTCAAAGAATTAACAGCTGGGATCTCTTGTGTTTTTTTTTTTTTTTTTTTTTTTTTGCGGCACCGGGGATTGAACGACACAGCCTCGCGCCTGCCAGGGCAGGCGCTTAAGCCACTGAGCCAAACTCCCGGCCCTGGTTTTTTTGAGGCAGGGTCGCACTATGTAGCTCAGGCCAGCCTTGCGCCGCATTGTAGCCCAAGCCGGCCTCGAACTCACAACGCTCCGCCTACCTCAGCCTCCCGAGTGCTGGGATTAAAGGCGTGCGCCACCACGCCCGGCTTTTGGGAACTCTTCTTATTAAAAAGTTTTTGCACATTCAAAGAACTCCCCAACAGAGTGAAAAGGAAACCTACAGAATGGGAAAAAAATTTTAGCCAACTGTTCCTAAGACAAAGGACTTCTATCTAGTGTATGAAGAACTGAAAGAAAAAATCAGGCCCTCCAAATTCAAAGACCCAATCCCAAAAATGGGCATCTGAGATGAATACACAATTCTCAGATGAAGAAATACAAATGGCAAATAAATATATAATAAAATATTCAATATCATTGGTCATTTGAGAGATGTCAATTAAAACAACATGAGATTGCATCTCACTCCAGAAAGAATGACTATCATTAAGAAATCAACCAATAACAATGATGGAGGGGATGTGGGGAAAAAGGAACCTTTCTTCAGTGTGGATGGGAGTGAAGACTGGTGCAACCACTGTGGAGATGCCTTAAAAAGCTCAGATTTGTGGTCCCATTTGACATACCAATTCCCCTTCTGAGTATCTTCCTAGATTTAAAAACTTCATACTACAGTGATATATGTGCACCCCTACTTATAGCAGCAGAATTTGTAAGAGTTAAATAGTTCCTGTTTTTTTTTTCCAGAGACAGGGTCTCATTGCATAGTTCAGGCTGTACCTGAACTCACTTTTAGCGCACGGTAACCTCGAACTTGTAGGAATCCTCCTGCCTCAGTCTCCTGCATGCTGGGATTACAGGTGTGCACCACCACACCTGGCTTTGTAAGAGCTAAATCTTTGAAACAATCCAAATTGCCATCAACTGAGGATTAGATAAAAAGATGTATTTTTGTACAATTAAATACTTCTCAGTCATAAAGAAGGATAAATTTGAGACTTTTATAGGTAAATGGATTCAAATTAAAATCATATTCATAAGCAAAACAAATCAGATTCACATATACAGACATCATATTGTCTCCTTGGTGTGAGAAACTGAAAGAGTAAATAAGGTGTAGAATGTACAATATATATTGTGAAATGGAAGTAATTGTTTAAATGGAAAAAGAAACTGGGTGCATTTCCAACCAAAACTTTTCTAGGTTAAATTATTGAATATCTGCACCTTTCTCATGAATACTAGTTTTAGTCTTTGTACACTCATCTTGTTTTGGTGTCAGTTTTCTTTTTTTATTTCTGCAGTGAAATTCTATCATTTCCACTTGCTTCCTGTTGTTTTGCATGGCAGAGGGTGATTCTGTAGCAGCAGAGACTGATTCTGTAGCAGCAGAGACTTTTGTTCCTGCAGTCATATCATGCAAGGTGACCACAGGAGCACAGTTCAGGTTTTCTCTGAGTTTCCTGAAAAAGCTGGAAGCACTCTTCTTCTGGTCTCTTGTGAAAGAACCAGGCATGGTTCTCTCTACTACCATAGCTACTGCGACCCTGTCTGTCTGCCTATTTTCTCTCTTCTTCTCTTCTGTTCTGTTTCATCTCCTTTCTCTCTTTTATTTTTCTACTGAAGATCCACATTCATTCTTCTACTAAAGGTCCCACTTCCCCCAGGCGGTGAGGTGAGCATGGGTTCCATGTGGACAGGGCTCAGTTTCAGGGGACAGTGGCAGTGGGATCCCTGAGCCTGAGGTCCTTTGTGTTTCAAGAAGCTCCCCAGGTGGTCCTCCATCTGGTCAAGTTCACAGGACCTCTGTCACTCACATTTCAGTGCTATCAGGTGCCACATAACCTGGCCCCAGTCCCTTCCTGGCACCAGAGAATGACCACTAACCCCAGATCCAGCTCACATCTTGCAGCTTCTGTTTCTGGTTTTGCATGCTCCATAGGCCCCATATGGAAGCTTCTGTCCTGGTTAAAATGGCAGTGCCCTAGACGCCAAGCAGTGACTGTAGAGGGTGCTGCCAACCTG